>PNEQ01107837.1:142629-167845 GCA_003012365.1 Medauroidea extradentata
AAAGTGCTGTCTGGCGAATGAGTGGTCAGTCGCCTGACCCACAGTGGTAAACATACGCTATACCACTGACCTGGTACCTCTCGTGCTGGAGTTTTTGTAACCTGGTAAAGTGCTGTCTGGCGAGCGAGCGGTCAGTCGCCTGACCCACAGTGGTAAACATACGCTATACCACTGACCTGGTACCTCTCGTGCTGGAGTTTTTGTAACCTGGTAAAGTGCTGTCTGGCGAATGAGCGGTCAGTCGCCTGACCCACAGTGGTAAACATACGCTATACCACTGACCTGGTACCTCTCGTGCTGGAGGTTTTGTAACCTGGTAAAGTGCTGTCTGGCGAATGAGCGGTCAGTCGCCTGACCCACAGTGGTAAACATACGCTATACCACTGACCTGGTACCTCTCGTGCTGGAGATTATTTAGATGAGGGAGGGAGGAGGGGTTTCTCAGGACCGGGCGAGAAAAACGACGCTGTACGCGCTGCCCTGGTCGACCAGCCTCATGAATAAATGCAAGCGGAGTATAGTCGAGCCACAAACCTGGTCTCCACTTTCCGCCGGCCACGTCCCTTCGGCGCAGTGGCATAAATTTGACTTTTGTGTCACATTCTAGCGTTAAAAGGGTGTGTTAGACAGTTTTATTGTCCTTTCAGTTTTTGAGCTATTACATTAATCCAAATTGTATTATCAAAATTTCCACTTCGACAAAGCATAGGTTACATTGTTGGTAAGCTGCTTGACATAAATAATAATGCAATCTTTCGTCAATTTGCAGTGCAGAATCATTGCAAAAGAATTCTTGAAAGTTAACCTTTAATTGTTTTAATTATTCATGTTGTACTCATTTTTGAAAATAATTTTTGTGTAACAAATTTTTAACTCTCTAACAGAATTTCCGAATACCATTTGAGTGTTGCAAGTTTGTTCTGCGTTTTGCATGTGATTACAAATATTTGTTTATGAGAAAATTATTTTAACTGATTTACAAAACTATAAATCTAAGCGCTTCATAAAATGTCGTCGTTATAAACCTTACGTCGTGTATGCGAACTGTTGTACAAAAACGCAACAACCTGTAGGCTATGAAATATTTTATCGCTACAGATGATGTTTTATCGCGGGAAAGATATTTTATCGCGGGGAAGAAATTTTATCGCGGGAAAACTTGACTGTTTGATGGGTTTCAACATACGCTCAGCTTTCCAGAAGATCTTTGGCTTCCGCTTGTACGTGAAGCTGTTATCCTATTTGACTGAGCCAATAAGAATCCAGCTATTGTAATACTTGATGCCTGTTATTGGTCTGCAGACAGCTACGTTGTGTCAGACGTACATCACCCGATCATTAGAGACATGAAAAATTCGCGGGTTGAATGACCTGTAGTCTAGACAGGGGCGTCATTTTAGGTTTTTCTTGGGGGGGAGGGGGGGGCCAAGAATTTTAATTCGGCAACAGTCACCTTGTTGCAGCTTTTTTATTAAATAAGCATGTATAAATTAGAAACTTTAATAATAAAACTGCAGTTTTATGTGCATAAGTTAGCATTATTTAAATGACAAAATACAAAAATATATTTTATACACTTTAAAAATTCTAAATCCTGGGGGGGGGCATATACCCCCTGCCCCCCTTAAATGACGCCCCTGAGGCTAGCCACCGAGAATATATGTGCGCTCAAGCAAACATCAGCTGTTCATTATCTGCTCGCTGACACAGTGATATGGGTCTGCACAGTGGCGGCTCTAGGGTTGTTGGAAGGGAGGGCACAAGTGGCAGAGAACTGTATGTTGTGCACTAGTTGACGCTACAGCTGGTAAGTAGGTGCCGCTTATTACTAACTGTTCACAACACAATAAGTAGCCAGTAGATATTTCATGGTCATTGGTATACGACGACGCGCTCACACCAGTGTACTGTTCTCGACAATTTGTGCCCTACCTGCCAACAACCCTCGAGCCGCCACTGGCCTGCATTTAGTTAGATTTTTATTATTGGCTCGGCAACTTTACACGATGTGTCAAATTAGTACGGACGGGAATTTTTCGCGAAAAGATTTTTGCCCCACTCTGTTTCAGTGTCTTACGTGCACATCTGCAGCTCATCTTCATAATTATTGGCAGAGTGTTTTTGTGCAGAGTTGTTATTCATTTGACTGTGCCAATCAGTACACGGATAACTGCGACACATCACGTCTGTGATTTGTGGGTTTAACCTCCACACGTTGTATGTTACGGCATCCAATCACTGACCATAAAGCAGAGATGCAGGTGCGCACGTAAGGCTCTGAAACTAAGTGGTGCAAAAATATTTTCGCGAAATTTCCTATCTCTACAAATAAGCCACGGACCAATTGTGAAAGTGACGACATGAACTTACAGTTGGTGGAATTGTAGCTCGTGCCTAAAATATATCGCGAATTTTTCAGGTACCTACCGATTATGTGTGTTGCATGACTGTAGCGTTTTCAAGGGTATGTTGACACAAAACATTTTCGCGATATACCATTGTCTTTAATGATCGCCAATGATAAGAAGCTGCTACGGACCTTCAAAATTAGCGTTATTATTTTGTTACAGGTACTTAACTTCCTTGTCTTGTGTATAATTGATGCAAATAAGTGATTCCATAGGTCACAAGCTGTGTATGATATTATTTACTCTCGCGACCTACATAAGGTTTGTCACCCTATCGCGTAACTTTGGACAGGGGCGTTATCCACGGCAAGTCATGACTTTCCTGCTTATTCATTGGCTACTACTACTACTACTACTAATAATATATAATCGTTTTTATTAGGCACAGTTAAGGCATATTTGCCTTCTCTTTCACTGGACCCATACAAGCGTTGTGTACACATATTATTGTATACATATAACACTTATTTTAGAGATGAAAATTTAATAATCAATAGTAATAAATTATACCACCTATACTTACAATAATAGCCTTCATGTTTACAAGATAAAACCACGCTGAACAGGCATTTGAAAACTTTATAAGGTTTCAATTTTTAAAACGTACTAAGAAGGATATAATTAACGCTAAGTTCAGTCATAAGTACATTCATACAAGCATTCATCCAAGATGTCGACGGTAAGAAGGAGATCGTGGTCACGCAGTAGCAAGCACTGAAACAGCTTCATATTGAATTGGTTGATGGGGATATTGATACTTTTATTTACATAATTACAGCCCTCGCCTCGTATGCTCTGACTCAGCTCATTCCAGAGTCTGACAGCCAAGACACTTAAAGAAGTTAGAAAAGTAATTAGATTTATGGGACTGTGTTAATAATTTACTATCAGTTTTGAACGAGCGCTTACTTCATGCGAGTATGAAGGGAAATTAAAGAGATGACGTATGTAACCAGGAGAGTTGTCGTGCTGCACTTTATTTAAAAGCAACAAACAATGTATTTCTTTTTCTGCCTCAAAAATTCAGACATCGCAATTTACTGTACCACTCACTAAGATGATCTCTGGATTTTAAATTAAAAACTAAGCGGACACACGTGTTCTGCAATCTCTGTAAGCGCATGTTAATATGTTCAGAAAGGTCACTATACACACTATCGCAATAATCAGTCAATGGAAGCATAATAGTCTGAACAAGTAGCAATTTAGTACGTTCAGGAAAGAGATTTTTAAAGCGCTTTAGAGAGTGCAGTGTTTTGTAGGTTTTGTTACAGACGTAAGTTGTATGCGCGGCCCAGGATGAAGAGTCATCTATCATAACACCTAAATTTTTAACACTACCAGAAGAATTTATGATTGTGCCATTGAGTACCATATTAGGTAAAGGTAGTTTTTTAACAGTGGCAACTAAAGAGGGTGACCCAATTATTATGCCTTGGTTTTTTTGTGGGTTTATTTTTATACCGTTCGCCACGGATCAATTACTAACCGCTTCAAGATCGAAATTAATTTTGCTTATAGTTGATATAATTTCATTCTGAGAAGACGATGTGTACATCTGCAGTTCATCGGCATACATATGCTACTTCATATGCGAAAAACGTTTTGCTAGATCGTTTATAAATAACGAGAACAATAGAGGACCTAGAATATAGTCTTGACGCACCCCTTTGACAACAGCGCACCATCGAGATCTTACCATATTAATGACAACACACTATTACCTATAACTTCCAGTGAGTGGACAGTTATACTTCTGGCAAGGTAGCGCGGCAGTCTGTGAGTGTTTTCATGCAGGTCTACTACAGGTTCTCAGTCCTCAAGGAAGTGTTTCATTAACAGTGACCAAATTTCGAAAGAAACTACCGTGTATAGCATGCGAGTTGGAAGCCGAGTGGTCTTTTTCAGCACATGGAGATTGTTTTATGATTCGGCTTCTTAATATTTTACATTACAAGTGAAAAAGTTTCTCCACGTCCTAAAAAAACACTACTGGCTTCCAACTCGCATGCGACTGAAAACTCCAACATAGGCCCCCAGGAGTTTCAAATCTTGCGTCTGTTCAAATTAAATTTCCGGGTTTATACTGACAATGTTTACTTCTATTTAACGGGAGGAGCCGTGGTTGAAGCAGTTGGTACAGCGTTCACCTCCCACCTAAATGACAGTGATTCGATTCCCGGCGGGGCTAGTCCCGCATGTGGGAATCGTGCCCGACGACGCCGCTGGTCTGCGGGTTTTCTCGGGGATCTTAACACTCCGGCGCTGCTACATACGTCATGCCACCCCCCCCTCCCACAGCGCTAAAGACCTAGATGTTAAGTCAATCCACTCAACGGTGCGCTGAATATACGTGTTGCAACACTGGCAGGCGCGCACATGTGGTAGGAGCCACAGGAGTGGGCACGAGGATAGCTGGGTGACTCTTCTGCTCGCGCAGTCTGCACGGGTACTTGCTCATCCAGGGCATCATGACTTCACGAGTACCGCGAGACGCATGACAATAGGGCGGAGCACCAACAACTGCGACGTGAGGGAGCAACACTTTTTATTCCTCTTGCTATTCCGGACCTCGATGCAATTTGACAGGCTGTGCCCAGACTCCCGGATGTTGGTCCTACTTCTCCTCGATGGGCCTGCGTCGTTTGTTTTTGCGCGCCCCGGCTGAGGTTAATTCTTCTACAGGTTGGAAAGAGGCCGCGGTGGCCGAATGGTCAGGCCATTCGTCTCCCACCAAGCCAACACGGGTTTGATTCCCGGCGGGGTTGGTCCTAGAATTCCCGCATGTGGGAATCGTGCCGGACGATGCCGTCGCTAGCGGATTTTCTCGGGGATCTCCCGTTTTCCCCAGCCCTTTCATTCCGGTGCCGCTCCATACTCGCCTCACGTCACCACTCACCAGCGCTAAAGACCTCGATGACCAAAATGTCTCACTCACAGGTAGGAAGGAACGATCGAAACTATTTCTGCCGCTTAAGCGCTAGTATCGGCAAAGGATGTAAACTGACCAATCCCAGAGTTTTCCTGAATTTTATATTACATTAAGTTTATAATTTAAAACGAGAAATTAGTTTGTTTTAACTTTAAAATTAAATGACTTCTCTCATTTCCAAGCCTGTTTATATTTAATTTTAATACGCTTTAGTATTTATCTCGTCCCATAACGAAGCAGCGAAACTAGCGGCAGAAATTTTCCCTATGTCAAACTCTCCCATAAGAAAACACATTTTCTTTCTAACCTGTAGTAGAATTAACTTTACTCCGGCACACAAACATACGTCATGCCAGACAGAAGCCTGAGTGGCTTTCCGCTGAAGACAACTATGGCGAGGAGCCCAACCTCTCTATAGTCCGTTCGCGATAAACTGAGCACTTTTGAAGACCGCCTTGTATAAAATAACGATTAAAACTATTACGTACTGTGAACTCAGACGTTAAATTTTGAGTACTTTGATTGATTCTCGGGTTGATTTATTTATATAAAAAGTGACAGGAAACTACAAACAAAGTGAAGGTAAATAAATCACCAGGGTTTCAAAAGTGCTCACTTTGTCCCGAACCGCCTATATAACGGCTGCAAATGACGGAATAAGGCAGAAATTTTCCCTGTGACAAACTTTTATCATTTAACTTTCAAACATGTAGTAGAATTAACCTTAGGTGTAAGTATATTTAGATTTTCACTTCGAGTCCATCTTTATAACTCCGTCCTCCGTCACTTTTGGGAATATCTATCGCTGACGTAGGCAGTGGCCTTAAGAGCCCACACAGTTGAAACATAAACTGTGTTGGAGTTTTTTTTTTATAAAGAAATGCTACTAATAGTGCGTTCGACATCTGAAATATATTTAATAGTATACTTTCCTGTTTTGTTTTCTAGATATCATGCTTAGAAACACGGTTTCGGTGCACCTCAAATTAGCTTAAAAAAAGTGATTTTCCAGACTGCTGTCATGTGAGGAAATACCAACTGTAATCGTAAAACGTAAACACAGAAGCATGTACTGGAGGACTTTACTATGCACTTTCCGTACAAAAATGATAGGGTCACCGCTTAAGGGTATTCAAGTGCTATAAATTCATCCTTTTATATTTGTTTGAAACCATGGTGGTTTTGTAGACGATACTAGTGAGTATAATTTACTCTTAGTAAACCTTTTCAGCAATCATAGTTTTCTCATAACGGTGCATCAAAGTCAAAATTTGCACGTTACGCTGCCATGCAAATAGTAAAAACCTTACTTACTAAAACGAAATAATTCGCAGTAAAATAATGTGCCATGGGCTATGTAAGAAAGTATTAAAAAAACTTCCAGTTAATTATTTTTGTGTTTTAATAAACTGCTGAGTTTTCAACTTTTTACTTGTACTTTTGCGGGTTTTTTTTTAATCAAAATATTATATGTGGGCTTGCAAAATACTTCGTTACGCAGCTCATGGAATGCTAGTTAACCATGAATTATTTCACTTAAGTCAGTCAATTGGTTTTTACCACTTGCATGACAGCGTAATATGCAAATTTTGTCTTTGACGCACCGTTATTAGAAAAGAATGCGAGTTAAAATCGTTTCATAAGAGGAAATTGTACTCATAAAGTAGATATAGTCTATAAAACTAGCACTATTTCATAAAAATATAAAATTGTGATTTTATCGCACTTGAACTCCCTTAAGAGGAATCTTCGCAGGTGTGAAATTGCCACCTTTGATGCGTGGGAACAGCATAGCGATAAGAGCCAGTGTCCCACGCTTGACGAGAAGCACATCGCCTCTGTTCGCAGCGTCAAACTGGCGTGCAAGGTTTTCCTTGTGGTCTTTTTACTACAGGACTTTAAGCGGTGACCATAACATTTTTTATTTAATAGTATGAAGTAAAGACCAACGCATGCCTCTCGTTTTGCACTTCACGAATTCATGTGGTACTTTTGTAGTTACAGCAAGCAGTCTAAAAAAAACAGTTTTTTAGCCATTTTTAGAGACCTGATAATCATGTTTCTAACAAGCGTGCTGCATTTTTGAAAACATAGAAGCATAGTTTCAAGTGTGTGTTCTTTTCGTAGATAAACATAATATGAATAAGTTGGCCACGATATTTCGTTTATTTCAAACAATTTTAAATAACTAGAATATTTTTAACCAAATGCTTTGAAAAAAGTTGGGACTGTGTACAGTCATATGATATACAATTTAGGCAGAGCAGTTATTTAATATAATGTACCCTTCGCTAGTAAAAAAAATTATTTTACTTAATTTTATCTTATTTGATAACAAACTATGTGATATTTCAGGGGCACAAAATCTAAAAATCTGTTTGGTGTATTGCAACAGGAAACTTCAGAAACGAACGATGATATAGGCCTATAAGCTTTAGAACTGTAAGAATGCATTTTTGATATAGGCCCTATGTAATTTGCGTTAAAAAATATATTTTCGAAACTACTGCAACACTAAAGAGCGAGACCTTACGCGTGACAGGCCGCAACGCCGTCCATGCGCCAGTGGAGAACTTAAGGCCCGGTTTCAGTCGCCATATTGGATTTTTTTTTTTTAATTCTGAGAAGAAAAATTTGAAATCAGCGAGGGACTATATCGCAAATTCTATTTACCTTCAGCTACAATACAAGCACGGTAATAGAGCTAGTAATGTACAGTTAGGTCCCAATTTGTCGGGTAAATTATGAATATAAAAAAATTGGCCACGCAGATAGCGGCGTCGTTAACACCTAAATCGCAATGTCTGTACTGTAGCGAAATGTTAATAGAATTTGAGGGAGGTATAATCGCAGATTTTACATTTTTCTTCTTAGGACTCCAAAAAAGCGGAAAATTATCAAATTCAATATGGCGACTGAAACGCGGCAGAGTGGTCAGACCGCTCGCCTCCCACCTAGGAGGGCCGGGTTCAATTCCTGGCGAGGTGGGACACATTCCATGTCGTCCTCTGGGACAGACAAGCGCCGACGGATGTCCGGTTGTAAAGTCTACAATACGAGGTGTGATAACTTGGTCTTCGGGTACGTTATTTTACGTCCTTTGAGTGCTATTTCTAAGCAGACGTTTACACACACTGATCAGTTTTAGAATAAACTTGTATTGACCGAAGCTCTGCTATAGGTTCGGCGTCATAGCAGAACGCGAGGTCATGATCCAGCATTAAGGGCGCGGTCTACCGCAATTTTCATCACCATTATTTTATTTTTTATTTGTAATATATATTTTTTTCTTAATTTAGACACAAAATGTGACTAAATCTGTCTCTTATGAAATTTTTTTATCTCTCATAGTTTTCGTGTAATGGCTTGTTAAAGTCATATTTTGCACGTTTCCGTTTTAACGACTACACTAAAACCAACTGATATACCAAATCAAAAAAAAAAAAAAATCACTGTGGATAAAGACATTGCAAGCTACAATGACATGCTCATAAAATTAAAGAATAAAAATTATTTGTATAAAAAATTATTGAATATTTTAAATTTTTATTTTCAGTTTCAGCATTTTTTTTAAATACAAATAATTTTTATTCATTATTTTTATGAGCATGACATTGTAGTCTGCAATGTCTTTATCCACTGTGGTTTTTTTTTATTTTGGTATATCAGTTGGTTTTAGTGTAGTCGTTAAAACGGAAACACGCACAATATGACATTAACAAGCCATTACGCGAAAACTATGAGAGATAAAAAAATTTCATTAGAAACAAATTTAGTCACATTTTGTGTCTGAAATAAGAAAAAAAATCTGGTACTAATAACAATTAAAATAATGGTAATGAAAATTGTGGTAGACCGCGCCCTTAATACTGATTTCTCGATAGTAAGTTATTTTTTATTCCTAATGCCGATAACCTGTTGCTCTTTCTTGTTCAAAAACCTTTTCTATGTATTCTAATTTTTCCTAGACTAAATCATATACATTTTGCTAACTAGTTCATTAATCCCATTTTTCTTAATTGCATAATTAGCTGAAACCATCGTGAATTTTTTCATGAAAAAATTTCTGTATCATTGCACACACTACTTTTTTTTTTTTTTTTTTTTTTTTACAAAACTGTGCAACAGTTTTTTGATATCTGGTCTCGTTTAGGATTGGGAAAAAATAATAACTATCGTAAAAACAGTAGAAATGATGGACCATCACCTTAAGTCTGTCAACACACATACTAGTAGCGTGACTCTGGCTTGTTTGCTACAACATTCGTGTCAATTTGGACGAAACGTGTGTAAACGTCAGATAGTCAGACCTGAGAGTACATTGAGGCTCCTGTGATTTTTTTTTTTTTTTTTGTGTTTTCATGCAAAATATCGTTGAAAAATTAACAATAGTTTTTTCGGAAAATTTCAAATAAATCAAAATTTATTAATTACGTTTTTACAATTAATTTGTGTTTAAGGTGACTCGGAGGGAAATGCAACACTTAGGAATTTTAAAGCCTTAATAAGTGAATAAATGTGCAGAAATATATTGCATTACAATTATTCTGGTTAGTCATTATCGTAAGTTAGTAATGCGCTATAAGTTTCATAAAACATTTAAATAATGATTAACGAAACGAAAAAATTCTGCGAGACTGTTATTTTCACCTTACCATATTTATATAAACAATTTCTGGCATTTTCCACTTCTAAATTTTCTTATTTGTTAATTTTATTTATCAACCATGTTTACAAATAAACGTAATTTTAATAATATTTTTTATGCCATGCTGTTGCAGGTAGTTTTGTTGTACCTTACAAGCCTTAAGGCATTTCTAACTGTATGCAGCATTATTCTTGTAGTATAATACTGAACATTTCATGAAAATTATTTTGCAAGATTTTGTCTGTAAAAGAATAAAATGTTTTTACATTTTGTGCGTTCTCTGGCAAGTCCTTCAGCAACTTAGTGATGACATTTCAGTTAGACGTAAATTTTACTTATATTGTTTGTGTTTTTGTCGTGTTATTGTTCACTATTTTTTAACCTATTTGTTCTATTTTGTTTCAGGTACGTAGATCCAAACAAGATCTTTCTTGCCCGTGGTGGAACATGAGGTCAGTAAAAAAATCCAACGAACTTAACCCAAACAAATAGCCGAATATTGCTTTTGTGCTGTAATTAAGGTTAGATGTATTTCGTATGTTTAGTTTTTTTATGTGTTCTGATTACAAAGTCTAGTTACGTAATTAATTGGAAAACGGGACTTGACATCAAAATACTAATTTGCTAAGAAATGCATTTTTCCAGTTAAAAATTTCTGGCATATAACATTACTCCAAAATACACTATTGTTGTGCGTTTCGCGAGCTATTCTGTTGTGTTTGAGCCATATTAATATAGAACGTAAAGTTATTTTTTCTTAAAATCCTGCGTCCACACATCTGCGCTTGTAGACTGGATAAGTTACATTTTTTTTTTAGTTATTCAGAAAAGTGTTCGTGGTGTTTTTAATTACACACGTTTTGTTTGTCTTCTCCGGTTCTTCTCTTCTCAGTATACTTTCATACCACACTGGGAAAACTTGAGCAGTTAGCCTACTGTATGAAGTAGACATAACGTTTGACAGTTCTTTGCACTGATCCCAGAAATAAAACAAACATATCATTGATGATACAGCAAGCCGGTCATAAACAGTCGCACCATGCGTCTCTACTCTAACAGGGCACATTATCGTACAACTATAGCATCATATTAGCATGAATTTAGACGACGTCTGTATTAGTGTTTAGTCTGTGGCTAAGAGAGGGTACCAAGGGCAGAACATCGCACCAAGAGAGAGACTTCTGACTGTGTACCCTGAGTGATGGTATGACGTGTAGCCCTCACAGTAAAAATAAATTACTTTTACAAAGATTTCTTTTTGGAAACCAGTTTCCAAAATAAATTTTTTCGTAACGGTGCAAATATGTTTTGTAAAATGTATAAAAAAAAGCCTGTACTTTTTGCCAATTTCTTTGTATATTTACAAACATTTCTGTAAATCTGCAAACTAATGTTTTATATTTACAGCTAATACCTGGTTCATTTTACAACAACTGCTTGTGTTACAAAAAAAAATTTTTTTAACTAGTTTCATGTTTTGTAAAATGTGACAGACCTCCTAGGTTTATTTTGTTTCAGATATAAAAATTTGTTCATTGTCACTTATTTTAATAGTTTCCAATGGTGTTTACGATAATATTAACCACTTTAAAAGGTTTCTGATATCGTACTTTTATTGCCTGACTGATAATGTTCTGATATTAGGTTACAAGATTTTCCTTGCAAATGTACCATTTTTGTACTGTGTATGAAGGAGAATCGACGTAATGCGGAAGGAGGGAAGAAACGAGAGTATCCCTAAAAAAAACTGGCCGGCCAATGGCAAAGCCCGCCACGCCACCCACACACATACTCTGCTTATTGTTCCAAACAGATTGCTAAACCTTACTTTGATGTGGATATGTTAATAAGCAAGGAACAGCTGTTTGTGCCATGGCAAAGTCATTAGTCTCCCACTGATCCATGTTCGATTCCTGATGGGATTTGTTCCGAACTTATCGCTTGTGGGTGGGTTTTCTTAGGGCACTCACGTTTCCCCCACACTTCGTATTCCAAGGTCTTACTGCTTCATGTCATCTTTGAGATAGTTATAGAAGCCTACGTGCTGTAATTCACACAGTTTGTTATCTGGGAATGATGACTTGTATTTGGGGTATTTCGGCATCGCGATATTTATTTTTATTTATGCAATTATAACGACACATTTTGGAATTATGTTCGGGAAGATTTTAAGGTTATGTAACTATAATTTACTAATAAAAGTACTTTTACAGGTGACATTTATTAATGAATTTTCATTTATACTGTTTTAGCACTCGGGCATTTCTAAGTATGTATAGTCACACGAAAGTATTGTAAAACCTTAAGACAACAACCAGTTTTTTTTTTGTTGAAGACTTTGACATAAAACTCGATTTTTTCAAAACAAAAATAAAGAATTCTTGTTTGCACGACGTCAGCGTGTATCCCTCGATGTGATCTCGTTGGAAACGAGTTTTTTATGAGCAGTACTGTACACAACATATTTTCATAAGGTAAAAGAAAGTCTGAAGTAAAAATATGATAACCCCGTGATGCGCCGTACATTGGAGAAAAAAGTGAAGAGTATAAAGGATTTTATTCGTCATGAAGTGGACACGTTTAAAACCGCCTCAACAACAGTATTAATGCTATTTTTTATATATATTTTTTGCCGGTATGCGTTATTACTTGCCAGAATAATGGCTGTTGTTTGCATGTACTTTTTTTCTAGAAAGAGGTGTAATGGTAAAAAAAATGTTTGACAAAAATATGCAGTGCCTTTAAAAGTAAACAGCATATAGGCGGTTCGGGATAAAGTGAGCACTCAGGAAAGCCCTGCTAAAGTTCTACTTTAAGATATTTCGTATATTTCCGCGCGTACGGCTGACGCCTGGAGATATCTAACCTCTCTGGACACGTCACTTGATGTTTGCGCGTGTGAGATAAAATGTACAGTCAGTATGAATCTATACAGTTTGATAAAAAAAATACTAAATATTATACACAATACATTTATGTCGATTTCGATTGATATTGTTTCAGTTTTGTTGAATTTAAATAGGAAAATACAGGGAACTATATTGCGTAATTTCACTGCCAACCTTACAAGCAGTAAGGGGACTATGTGTCATGTTGCATTAAATGCAGTAACGCCTAGTGATATTTTTCGAAGGTTAAATTTTTAGTGCTCACTTTATTCCGAACGACCTATAAACTAGTTGGTGAGTTCGGTAATCGCCAACTGCATGATACGAAGACAGGTCTGTAGAGAATGTTCACAGTAAAATTAACACTTAAGGATAATTATTTTTTTTTCTTCCAACAAATTTGTATCTTTACGTCACTGGTTGATAAATATAAATATAATAACTCATGCAGTAACAGAAGTGGCTATACTTTATCATAACGTCGGAGACCCCAGTAAAATCAATTATTGATTATTGACAGGAAAAATTCCCGAATTCATTTTAGGACATGACAGAAAGAATCCAAACGCTTGTAGGTTTTTTCTGCGATTTCATTTATATCAAAATTTATTGGACACGATCTAAAGATATTGAGGTCATTTATAGGCCATTCGGGATAAAGTGAGCACTAAAATATAACATTTGAAAAATATCACTAGCGGTTACTGTATATAATTCACCAGTAACTATATATAGTTGACTTTCTGCTTGTATGGTTGGTAGCGAAATTACGCAATATAGTCCCGTGTATTTTCCCATTTAAATACAACAATACAGTTACAATACCAACCAAATTCTACATAAATTATTTTATGTAATTAATAAACATATTTTTATCACACTATATAGGTTACTACCGACTGCACAATTTATCTCATACGCGCAAACATCAAGGGACGTGTACAGAGAGGTAGACATTTCCAGTCGTTAGCCGTTACGCGCGGAAAGATAAGAATTGGCTGAAAATAGAACATTATCAAGGCTTTTTTGACTGCTCACTTTGTTCCGAACCACCAATACCAACTTCCTGGTAAACTAGGACCGGCTTCGGTCCTATCTTGTCTGGTGTCAAACAATCTGCTCACTCTGCTCTGCTTATTGGGATAGTAGTAAATGTATTTTCCTCTTACTATTGGTCACATTCATGGGGTGCAGACCGTATATAAGAATTTACATATCCTTTACTTTTTTTTTTTTAAATTAAAGAGCCGTATACAGCTGGCTCATGAACATTGTTCAGGAGAATGTTTTTTTTTTTTTTTAAGAACTACTACTAAACGTGAAGGCTATTCGATATATTTACGTAAGAAAATACATTTAAAACTATGCGTTTTTGTTTTCTAGATTAAAGCTTAGAAAATTGGTTTAGTGAAAACTTAAAATTGATAAAACCTGATTTTTTTTCAGACTGCTGTCACGTAAAAAATACGAACCGGAATCGTGAAACAAAAAGACGGAAACATATGTTGGACTATATAATGCAGTTTCCGTAAATAAAAAAAAAAGAGGGCCACCGCTTAAAATCCCATTGGAAAAATCTAACGGTCAACAAACACTGCACGCCGTCTCCGTCCCTCTGTTGAGCTCCGCCCGACATTCTGTGTAGTCATTCGTGTGTTTACATTCGACTAGGTCATGCATTGTGACTATTGTTTGCTGTAATGAAACCTTTTTATCTTTCGTAGTTTTTGTGGGCCCTATAATGCCAAGTCAAAGTCCAATTCATGTATAGAAACTAAACTAAATATTGTTTTGTATTTTTAAAAAATTTCAGAAATGTGTCAATACATCATCTAAATTCAGTATTTTTTTTTACAAAAATACTGCAATGCTGTTTTTATGTATGCCTTGGTGTAGCCCGTGGCACTGGTCTTGAGTGTGGATTATTTCATTCCGGTAAGTTAGCTACTTTAGTTTTACATTTTAGCATAGAACCGTTTTGTACAAAGTTGGATTTGGGCATGGTCATTGTAAAAAAAAAAACTATATGAGCTAAAATAAAATTTAATTTCCGTAAAATGGGACGAATAGGGACAAAATTTGACACAGATTCCTAGCTTAGACGTTTATCTTAAATCAAATTATATTTCAATACAGCTACTCTGTGTAAAATTATTAACTTGCCAACCTTAAGGAAAAACTCAGGGTTGAAAACCGCGCACTGGAACTTTTGATTTGGAATTTTCTCCCTATTCATCCCAACGTCCCATTTAACCCCATTTTACGGTACAGTAAAAAAAACAGTCACAATGTATGTATACATAACAAACAGTACGTATTACAGATATAAAAGTCATTAAAACAATTACAAATTGCAGGGAACACTTCCTTTAAGGGTGATCAGCACTTTCCATCTTTGAATTCTTCGCTGTAAGTTCCATACAATGAGATTTATTAAAATTTCCCGTCTGATATGGCACCTTCTTAAGAGTTACCATATTGTCACAACTTCACTACCTTTCTTAGTTTTTGACTAGTAACTTTTCAGAGGAAGAAAGTCGACGGATGGTCACAGGTATAGTGTAAGCAATAGTAGTCAAGCAATGTCAACTGTATGCAATGTAAGAAGCTATTCTCTCTGCCTCAACGAAGCAAAGAACATGACATAAAACTTGTAGGCCAAATTAAACGCAGAAGTTCCATTGTTTCGCTATAAGCGTTCGGTACCCGTTGTCTTCGAATTCTACATTTTCTGCTGCAAGTTCCACAAAAAGAGATTTATGAGATTTATCTACATTTTATGCCTGACAAGGCACATATATTAGCTTCTCAAGCATTATCAAATTGTTATATCTTCACAACATTTCATAATTTTTGATTAGATACTTTCCGGAGGAAGTAAGTAGATCTTTTTCTGTGGATGGTCACAAATGTGGTATATGCCTTGTAGACGTCTAAAACACAATATAAAGTGTACAGGCCAAATTAAAATCACCAGTTCTATTATTCCAAAAGGAAGGGAATTTGTCACCCTTAAGAGGCCTCCATACCTGCTCTTCAAACGCGTTGCAACGAGTTACGAATATTCTTTTTTTTTTTTTTTGACTAAACTATTTAACACGCATTATATTTGTATGTCTACGAGAAGAACTCACACTTCAGATTATGTCGTTAGGCTATAGTTTTAAAAATTCGGCACGTCTATAACAAACATCATTTATAGGCCCTTCAAAATGGCCAAAAATGGCTTTTCCAGACAGCCGTATCTGTCTGGGAAAATAACAACCGGATTCGAAAAACACAACAATAGAAACAAGTGCTAGATTTAGAACTATGCTGCCAACAAATAAAATAATGTGGTCACCGCTTGACTTGAAGTTCCATAGGAAAAAGGATAATAGCAAAAGACTGCACGCTAGCTGAGTAGATTGCGCGAAGAGTCGATAATACATTACATACGTCTGTCAATGACAAACTTACCACTCCTTCTTCTCATACACAAACACAGCCTATCTAGGGACCCCCCTTAAAGTATGCCACTGCTTCACGGATTCAGAAGGGGGAAGGGCTATATACCTTTGTCCAGTATTGTGTGTGAGTGTGGTGAGAGGGTTGCCTACGTGTGGTCAGCAGACACTGTTTATCTCCGGGCCACGCCTTGCCAGGCACGTGACGGCAATATGGGTCGGCGGCCCACCACACCAGGAACTATCTAGCGGGGGCGGGACATCGTCACGAACAGCCGACTAATCACCGCCACCACCTGCCCTCCCCTCTACCACTCCTGCGCCAATCACTCGGCCGGCGCGCCGCCTAGTTTTTTTAATTGGCAGCACGCTTCGCCGTGACCCGCGCGGACCGCACGCCGTCTGAGACCGTCGTCGTCGTGTCGAAACTGCGCCTGGTCCGCCGTCACGCGGAGATTACGTTCCTGTGACGTCCTGCCTTACTGCCTTCACTATTGGCGGTTCGGAGTAAAGTGAGCACTCAAAAAAGCAGCAAATTCGTATCTTTTCACGTGCAATGCCCCAACGACGGGAAATGCCTAACCTATCTGGACACGTCACTTAATGCTTGCGCGTTTAAGATAAATTGTGCAGTCTCTAAGAACCTATATAGTTTGACAAAAAAGGTTTATTAATTATGTACAACATAGTTACGTCAAATTTAGTTCATTTTATTTCAGTATTGCTGTATTTAAATAAGAAAACACACGGAACTACTTACTCCAATACGCTACCAACCAAACAAGCAGTAAGGTAACTATTGTTAACGTTGAATCATATGCAGTAACGGCTGGTGACTTTTTTCAAAGGTTAAATCTTTAGTGCTCACTTTATTCCGAACGACCTATACAACCGTCGCGGCTATGGTCTACACATAGAGGCAAGATTATTTCGCGTATTGATTCTAGGTCTGGTTGAATACCAATATTGTATACATCACTACTCCTTCTGTGATTAGACAACGTCTGTTTCAACACATCTTTGACAACTGCAAGCCAGTGATAAATAAGGAAACAAGCCGTGGTGGTAACACGTGTTACGGTTAGAAGACAATGGATATTTGACTTTGGCCAGTGTGTGTATAGGTCTGAGAAGTCTAGGCTGTTGCCAGATGAATACGCGAAATACTCGTGCCTCGATACCGTATAAGTTTGCCTGATTTTGACATTTCTCTTCTGAGAATGATGCCAAGCGGCTTCATTGTATGGACCTTTAAACCACGACTTCTTGGAAAAACAGGGTCTCTGCAATTCTAGTGTTTCCAGACTCTCCTCTCAGAACAAACTGAAAGCTCATAAGAAAATTTCATAGCCGGTAAACTTATACCCTACAGACAATGTAATAAGGGCCTTCAATAAATAAGCTGTGTTTGTGTATGCAAGGCAGAAATGGCCAACGTACGTAATTTATTATCGTCTCTCCTCGCAAGCCATCGACTGGTGTGCAATGCTCTGCTATTATCTTTTTACCAATGGGACTATAGGCAGAGATCAAATTATTTTATTTGCGGGCAGCATAGTCCACAGTCTGACGCTCGTTTCTATTGTTTTTCTAATATGGTCGTTATTTTTCCAGATACGGCAATCTAGAAAAAATATTTATGGCCACGTTGAGGGGCGTTAAAATTATGTTTCTAATAAACATGCCCATATTTTAAAACTATTGCAACATAGTTCAATGCATGTATTCTTCTCGCGGACATGTTAATGTAATGTGCGTTAAATAGTACAGTCAAGAAAAAGAATAGCCGCAACTCGCTGCAATGCATTTGAAGAGCATGTTAGGAGTCCAATACGGCAGAACGTTGCAGCAGTGTGTTACGATGATTTTTTTTTTTTTTTTTAATAGGAACTACTAATCGTGTGTTTGATATCTTTGTGCACGAATAGAAAACGCTTTTAAAACCATCCTTCTATAATTTTTCTTTTCAGATATAATACTTAGAAATATGGTTTCGGGCCACTTCAAAACGGCTGAAAATTATTTCTTCAGAGTGTTGTCACGTGAAGAACACCAAACGGTATCGTATATATATATATATATATATATATATATATATATATATATATATATATATATATATATATATATATAGAGAGAGAGAGAGAGAGAGAGAGAGAGAGAAAGCACATGCTGGACTTAAATAACGCACATTGCGTAAATGAAAAGTCAGGTAACCACTTAAAGTCCCATAAATACAGACCTGAAAAATTCTAGTTTTCTTTTGGCTCCAAGCTATAACTCCAGCAACTGTAAGTTCGTGCCACTTTCGCAATTGGGCCGTGACTTATTTGACACTTCCTGGAAGTAGCTTAGCCAATAGTAGAGAAGCAACTAAATGCAGCCCATATCACTGTATCATCGAGCAGCCAGTGAGCATATGATGTCTGCTTGAATACACAGGTGTTCTTGGAGGTTAGCCTAGAGGTCAGTGAACCAGCGAATTTCTCCCTCTCTACCCATAGGAAAAAGCCAACGGCCAACATACTGCACGCTCTTTACGCTCCTCGCTCATAAAGGCGATATTATTGTTGATACATGAACCAGTCTAGCTCTTATTGCTCAATGCTTCCGTACCTCCAACACGGCATCTAGCGCCTGCTGTACAGGGCTCTTAACAACACTGCCTACTCACAGCCCTGGGTGCGAGCCAGCATAAAAATTCACAAGTTAAATTATACTAAGTGATAATCAGTCATCTTTCACGATGTTAGGCCTACTTATAGCCAAAAATTATTTTGTGCAATGAGAAGAGTGTATTATTACTATATGAATGAAAACAGGAGTTTTCGAGTATTTTTTGTCAGTAAAAGAATTACTTTTCTCACAGTTCTCAACGCGTTGAAAAACTGTCTGTAAGATCCTGTAGCAATGTTGGCTGTACTAAGACGAACAAACCTTTTCATTGGTGGCATTCCACAGGTACTGAGACACAGCGAATACTGTATATCTAGGGACAGGAAAATTTCGCGAATTCGATGACGTGCATGTTAGAATCTATTGTCCTATGCTTAATCGAGCCCCATCTATTCGTTCATTGTCTGTTGTTCCACTGAGCAGCAGCTAGTTGACAAATGGTCGTGGCAGGTCATTGAATTCGCGAATTGGTATATGCCAACTATATGAGTAAATATTTATCCAGAGTTACTAATTCGTTTCTTGCGCCGCAGTTAAATGCACGAGGTTCCGGCGTCAGAGATTGTGCCTCAGAAGTTCGTAACACTGGAAACAATTCTGTTTAAAACGTTGCCTAAACTATTGTCTAGGATAACTATTGTTTAATTTTCGCAAATTGGCTTCTAGAAACCTACAGTTATATATTAATGCTTTTAGCGTTGAATTATGTACCACGCCATCTTAAGGAAAGGAATATATCGCGAGTTCAATGACCAATGTGTTAGACTCCACTGTCCTATACATACTCGACCCGTCCATTCGTTCATTTTGTGTTGTTCCAGTGAGTAGCAGCTAGTGGACAAATGGCCGGGGCTTGTGTATAAATAGGACAATGGATTATGACACGCATAGCGTTAAACTCGCCAATTATTCATTTCCCAGTTCAAGGCTAATATGAAAGAATAATACGTACTATAAAAATAACTTGTAAATTTACAACACCGATTTACAGGAGTATTAACAAAATAAGTGGACCCTATGGTAAAACTGTCTCCCATACATGAATAGTACGGAGCCTTATGTTAAGTATACATCTAATATAGGCAGATTTTACTAGACTTGTAAAGTAACAGCGGTAAATATTTGCTCTAACCTGAAGTACGG
The DNA here is from genome assembly GCA_003012365.1 of Medauroidea extradentata. Classification (NCBI taxonomy): domain Eukaryota; kingdom Metazoa; phylum Arthropoda; class Insecta; order Phasmatodea; family Phasmatidae; genus Medauroidea; species Medauroidea extradentata. The sequence goes on from PNEQ01107837.1 coordinate 162,771, forward strand.
TAAGTATCCCATATTATGAGTGGGTTAATAGTTTTCCATACAGTTTAGGAAGTTTTTTTTATCGGGGACATAGACAATTAAATGTATGCCTACTTCTAGGTTCATTATATTGTTGGTTTGTAATGAGATAATGCCATCGCGAACAATTAACACAAGCAAAGTTTTCTGCCCGGTTCTTAGTGAAATGATTTAATGTTCCTCGGGCGCGTTGATCATCTCAACGACAACATCGTTTCAGTCATAATGACCACTTCAACATCCATTAATCATTCCAGACATTCACGGTAGTGTCTGTCTTTTTACTTGTCGCGCATACAATTGCATTTACATAATGACTGCTCGCCCCACGGAAGACTCTTGGCGCTAATGAAGGCAGAGGTTTGAGAATTACTGTGGTCGTAGCGTGCGGTCGCCACCCACACACACTTAACTGCAACGTAGAAATGCCAAAGTCTCCAAAAACTGACTCACGGGATTATAACCATTGAATGTGTATGCTGCGCGGAAAGACGCCCGCCAAGCTTGACACGTAGGAATATTTACATGTTCATGATCAAGTCTATGAGGAATCCCATCTTTGTTTACTTGTACCAACAGTGCAATCAGAAAAGTGTATAATACAAATTTAACAATGGAAAAATGTTTATATAGGAACTAGCCGGCCGGCTGCGGCTTCACCCGCGTGAAATTATGTAATGTAAACAGCAACTCTGGATAAAATATGTGATGAAGGCATTTAACAGCTAGCGTACTCAATAACAGTGAACTATAAATATTCTTAACTCAGTGAAAAAAGAGCGCGCGCAATATGCTCGTATGATGTCATAGTAATTCCCATCGCAAAGTCTTTCACGGGATACGAACCCGTAACCCCACCTCTTCCACACCACAAACTTTATACAATACCTGAGTAAATGTTAAAGGCATGCCGTGATAATTCTTTCGTATATACAGGCTACAGTCCAAAGAAGTTTTATTTATGAGTAGGTTGGCAAAAAGAAACGACTGTTGAATTATTTCTCCTTGATCATTCTATTTTTTCGGGAGACTGAACATTTCACTGCTTTTCACCTACTTAATTTTCGAATTTCATACAAACCTGGATTTTATTTGTAGATATTTACATAAGCTTCATTCTTATAGAAAATATCATCTCGATATCTCAACGGGTATAAGCGGTAGAGATAATTATTTGAAATCAGATTTTATTTTTTTAACAGCTTTCAAGGACGAATTTCGAAAAATTCTGGAAATACTTTTTTTAATAGTTATGTAAGATTTATTTTAAAGTAAAAACATTTCAGTATTTCCACTGGTTTAGGAGATAATTGGGATTAATTAAAAAAACCCGTTTTATTTTTTTAAGAGCTTTCAAGGACGAATTTCGAAAAATTGTAAAAATACTTTTTAGATATTTACTTAAGCATCATTTAAAAACAAATTCATCCCACTATCTGAAATGGTTTAGGAGAAATCACGGATTAATGAAAATCACATTTTACGGCTTTTCACCATCTTAATTTTCGAATTTCGCAAAATCGAACAATTTTTCGAATATGCATTTCTTTGGTCAATATTATCAAGTTAAAAGTTTTATGATATCATTTCCTGTTAATGATATATCAAGGATTCCTTTAAAACACATTTCACCCCTTTTCACCCCCTTAATTATTGAATTAAAAAAAATCCTTTCTTAGTGGATGCCTACGCGGCAAAAGCTTCCCTCAAAATTGTATGCTTCTAGGTCCAGCGGCTTGGGATGTGCGTTGATGAGTGAGTGAGTGTGTCAGGACACTTCATTTTATATATTAAGATTAAAAAAATTGTTCAAAACTTATCGCAACAGAGGTTCGCTATTGTCTTGGAGATGAGCAGCCATTGGCCTCACAGTAAAAAAAATTAGGTGTAAATTTACTACACCAGTGTATACGAGTGTTAAAAAAGTAGGTATGATAAAACTTGTTTCCAGATATCAACAGCAGAGTTCCTTTACATTTTCAATAAAAAATAACTTGCATATTGACGTCATCAGACTTGTTTAGCAACACTGCTCAACATTTGCTCGACTTACAAGTTGTATGGTTAGATGTTCTATACTTCGTATTGGTGAAAAACTTTCATTACTGTTTACTGTTTAATGAGTATATAATTCAGCGTTAAAAGCATCAGTTCAGAATTAAAGGTTTCTCAAAGCCAGGTTGCAAAAATAAAAAAACAGCAATCCTACACAATAGTTTTTACCAACATTCTGAGCAAAACTTTTTCTCAATTAAAGTGTATCTGAAGAACAATCTCTGACGCCAAAATATTTTATATTTAAATGCGGCGCAAGAGATCACGCTTAAGAAATGCATAATTCTGAGTAAATGTTTGCTCATAAAGTTGGCAAATATAATAAATCAAGGATTTCTGGTTTGCAGTTTTTTCTGTTTTGACTTTCAAAAACGTGTAGATCTCAGTTGAAGGAATTCAGCACTTATTTAGCCATCACGCCCTCTTAAGAAGGTTTTATTTACAGTCTGGTAGGAGTTAAGATGCATTTTAGGGTGAAAACTATCCCTGTGTGAGTGGCTAGGGACTCTCAAGGAGGACGCAAAGTAAGACGGACATAAATTTATGCGTGACTTGCAATCACTGCATGTGGATATTTACGGGGCCTGCCTACCTGCTCTTCAAACGCGTCGCTTTTCAACAAAATTATTTAACGCCTATTACGTTTGTATAGCTACGAAAATAACACACACTTCAAACTATGTTGCTCTAGTTTAAAATATTTGGCACGTTAATTAGAAACATCATTTTCGGGCCCCCTAAAAATTGGCGAAAATTGTTTTTTCGAACTGCCGTATCTGGAAAAATTACAACCGGATTCGAGAAAAAATAAATAAACACAGCAATAAGAACTAGACTTTGAAATACGCTGCCCAGATATAAAATAATTTGGTCACCGCTTAGTATCCTTTTGGAAAAAGAGTAATAGTAAAGCACCGCATGCCAGCAAAGTGACTTGCATTAATTACACACGCCGGTCAGCGGTATCTTTACCTCTACGTAGATTTTCTGCCTTACAAACACAAACACAGCCTACCTAGTGAAGGCCCTTAAGCCGCACGTTGTAAGGGAGAGTTAAATATTTTTATTTTATTTTTTCAGTATTCAAGTTGTATTATCAAAATTTTCTCTTCGACAAAACATAGTCTATATTCTTGAAAAACAGCTTGTGATAAAAAGTAATGGAATCTTTAATTTATTTGCCATGCAGAATTATTGCAAGGGAATTATAGAATAACCTTCAAGAATGATTACAGGTCCAATATAAGATACACATATAACACTATTACGCTCTCCAAAATTCATCACAAATATCTTTTATAGGTAGGACAGGAAATTTCGCGAATTCAATGTTAGAATCTATTTTCCTATGCATACACAAGCCTCATCTATTCGTTCATTGTCTGATATTCTAGTGAGTAGCAGCTAGTGGACAAACGGCCGAGGCTTGTGTTTGCATAGGGCAATGTATTCTTGCATGCAGGTCGTTGATTTCGAGAAATTTTCCTTACTGTATCTGTAGGCCGCTCGAGATAAAGTGAGCACAAAAAATTTTACCTTTGAAAAATATCACTAGCCGTTTCTACATATAATTTAACACAATAGTCCCCTTACTGTTTGTATGGTTGGCAACGAAATTACGTATTAGAGTTTCGTGTAATTTCCTATTTAAATACAACAATACTGAAACAAAATCAACCGAAAGCGACATAACTGTATTTTGTATAATTAAGAAACTATTTTTATTGAACTACATAAGTTCCCACTGACTGCACAATTTATCTTACACGCGCAAATATCAAGTGACGTGTACAGGGAGGTTAGACAATTCCTTTCGTTAGCCGTTACGCGCGGAAAATACGAGTTGGCTGAAAATATAACTTAAGCCGGCCTTTTTTTTTTAGTCCTCGCTTTATCCCTAACTTTCTTCATACATCAAACTTGCCACATTTACCAAAAACAAAAGTTATTATATGAAATCGACAAATATAATATAGCATCTAGCTCTCCCCATTACGGAGGTACTAAAGCGCAAATACATGTTATTTAAAGTAAAACATAAAGAATGATTCGTCTTAAAAAGAGACAAACCTAGAGTTAATGAAAGAATATAATACATAAACTTAGTAATATTTGTATTGAAGAGAGCATTATTTCACTCAGGACTATCGACAGAGAAGAAACTCGTGTGCGCTCATGTACGAAGAACAAGAAACCTAGTCGAAGAACACCGTCTTTTGTTTTCCTCCGCTAAGAGTACCGAGCACAAAGACGCTCCTGTAATGGCATTTCTCCCCCCTCCCTCGTGGTGACCACGCCGCATGCGCCAGCCGCGGCACAAAGAGTGAATGCACTGTTATTAAAAGAAACAGGATTTCGCTAATCGGGGCTGGCACGGCAGTGGGTGGCCGGCTAGCCGCTGGACTGACCGTTACCTATAGTCCGTGGCCACTGGTGTGACGCCCGAGGTACGTATAGCCCGTCCGCCGAGTCATGACCCCCACGCCGCCTTCTTACCGCGGACATCTTGGAGTGACTCGGTATTAGACCAAGCTCCGCTGTTTGACCGGTAGCAGGTGTTATAAAACGCTGCGATGCTTTGCTGTTTGTGGTTACTCTTCACCATACACTGCTCATATGTGTTCATACTAGAGCCCGGAAAAATTCGCGGATTCAATGACCTGCATGTTAGAATGTCCTGTTCTGTGCATTCTCAAGCCCCGACCATTTGTCCATTAGCTGCTACTCAGTGGAACAGCGTAGAATGAACGAATAGACGGGACTTGAATGTGCATAGGACAATGGCTTCTAGCATGCAGGTAATTGAATCTGCGAAATTTTCCGGGCCCTAGTTCATGCACACAGAGTGTCCAGGACACCACGAATCCTGGGCTAAATTGGAGGCGAAAATGTTAGACGAAAAATGTACAGCAGCACTTTTCGCGCACAATGTGGCAACGCAGCAGTCAAGTCCACGTATTGTTGTATGTATGTATACTCGACGTTCAGAAATGATTTTATGT
>PNEQ01107837.1:167945-192063 GCA_003012365.1 Medauroidea extradentata
ATATATATATATATATATATATATATATATATATATATATATATATATATATATACAGTATGTACACAAAAAAACCTACAAACTCCGGCAAGTTGAATATTCGTGGAAAATACGTAAATCTGGGAAAACGTTAATGAATTTGTACACAAGTGTATCACGTCAGTAACGAGCCTTAGAAGATAAGGCTTTTATACATTAATTTCCTTACAAATTGGAAACTGACTGATGTAAACTGACGACGCTCAGAGTATTATTTCATACTTAATGTATCCTACAAAACCACAGTAGATGTTGTTTGATACCCTCCACCCTTATGAATACAAAGGGGGTGGCCACCCAAGAATTACGTACAACTTCTTTATGTACAGAATATTCAAATATTTGAAGGTGCTGTGTAATGTGATCTATGTAACAAAAGTGGTCCCATACATTAGTTGGCTAGGACGCACCGTTTTCGTGCAAAACGCACACGAGTTTACACTCTTTTATATATTTTTCGTTTTTAAGTCCTCGGAACGCAATACCTTGGTAGGTGAACACTTATATTTCTTCTGATTTTAATTCATTGCGGAACACTAGGTTTTTCTAGTTTTCCTGGTAATTTTCTCTGCTGTTTTGACTTTCATCTGTCACTCCTGTTGTTCTCTGATGCTAACCTGTGAGAGTCATACGGCAAGAGCGGAAAAGTGTTTTGTTCAGTTCATTGCAGTCAGTTGAAATAATTATTTTGTAAATATGATCAATAGTCTTATAAAATGAGGTAGATGTCATGGCTGAAAGTGTGCATTGAGAACGCGCTTGAACATACACGACGATGAAAAATGGGAAGAGCTATATCTGAAAAATTAGGTACAGTAATTCTGTCTGGAGCCAGCGTAGTTGCGGTACACACTGTCGCAGTGCTACTTGCACATAATTTGGTACGGAATTATGTACTGAATTATGGATAGTGTGTACCTGGCTTTAGGGCTAGCGGTATGAGGCCTTTAGACTGACCATTTGCCATATTGATACGTGAAAATAGATGTTGGTTACCATAACAACATGTATAATTCGGCTGTGGATTGTCCAACCGTAACCTCATTTCTCAGAACAATTACATGCAGCTGATTGAACTCCGCCATATTGTTGCGTGAGTAAACAAAGCCAGCTTGACCTCAGTATAGGCTACTAATGCTCCATCCGAATTTTTCTCCCATCTCTAGTTCTTTTGTGGCAGAGGTGTCAGGCATGCACGATTGTTATCAGTTTGACATTCAAAGGGGAAGCACGAAATCTGAACCATAGAGGTACTTTTTCGTGATAGTTGATAGAGTAAACGATGAAACAGTACTTGAACGACGCTCAACTAGTATGCTTTCTTTCAGTCCTGATGATAATACAGTGTTTATCAATGTAATCTTTAGCGTGGTATGAAATTATTACGGCAGTGTGCAAGTATTCCGTATATCTACCCGCGTGCAAACTCCATGCTTGCCAGATGAGGGTGTGGTTGTTACGTTAGGGAAGCTGGGCGGACAAGGAAGTGATCAAGTGGGCGTTTACATTCATGAAAACATGGGGAGCTTTACCTCGTCTTGAGTCAACTTGTTTTGATGTGCGGCGTGTTGCCTACATTTCCCCTCTCGCCACGCTCTTAGGCTCTCTGTGGACACAGAACAGGTCTGTACACAGAAGAGAAATTGCGTGACGTCGACTTTGACGTACAAACTGAACCCATCGTTGCGAGACACCGAGGACGAGCAGCAAATACTATAAAACCAAAGGAAATCTCATTACCGTAAATATAGGTCACTTTGTGACCCTCAAAATGGTTTACTAACTTAAGGTTCTGTTTGAGTGTTATAAACCACATATTATAATTATTCATTTAAAATTTAAAGTTTTCTCTAAAGAAACATTTTAAGTGGCACAAAGTGTCTCAAATGTTTATGATACGTGATGTTTTAAATAACCTTCGTATTTCTGAGTTCATTGTTTTTCTACTGGACGTTCTTGATATGTTGCTATGGGTGGAAACGGGAAACAAGTTGCCAAAACGAGGCATCGCATCGGTTGTCAAAGCTAAGGTAAGGTCAAGTATGTCGTCTTTTACATTAAAATTATAAAAATGACAGTTTTCCAATTTTGTAGAATTTGTGGTTTCAAGCCCTTATTTGTCTTTGTTTAACTCTGGGTTTCCTGTAACTCAGCAACAATCGCTCGCAAGGCCGTACGTCCATGAAAATGGTTTATCATTTAAATAGATAATATATTTAAATGTATTCGTGACTCTATACTCGCTTAGTAATGGTACGGACCTTGGATTTTCTGGATAATATTTCTGCACCATTTTGTGTCAATGCCTTACGTGCACATTTGCAGCTCTGGTCCGTGGTTATTGGCCGAGTATACTTATGAAGACAAGTCTCTCGTTTATAGGGACGCTTGACGGAAAAATTTTATTGTTTCAAATATTTTTATATTTGTACGAAATGTTGTATACATTGTAACTGTATTATACTGCAATGAAAAATTTTTGGCTTTCATCTTTTTTTTTTATAATGACATGTCCAAGTCAAAATTTTCATAAAACAGATTTATGCTAACCCTTTCAGACCCGAATTATTTTTTTGCTTCCCGGACAAAAATGCTGAAAAAAAATTTAGTTTGTACAAAACCCAACAGATGGTACCATCTGAAAAACCACAAAATATGCATACAAAACTGTACCCCCAAATTTTTTTATTGCAGTTATTACAATTTTTATTAATAAATGACCTTGAAATGTTTTGAATTTTTAATGGCTACATCTGTGTCCGCCAGGAAAACCAACTGAAATGCCGAACTGAAAAGAAAAGCACACTGAACAATTAAGATACAGACTACAAAGTCTGCTGTATAAAATAAAAAAATTACATACTTTTGTATTTAAAAAAAAATTCTTGAACATTCTAAGTTTTAATTTCAGATTTCAAATATTTTTAAATAAAATATTTTTTTTTAGTTATTTTTCTGTTATATAGGAGACCCTGTAGCCTACAACATCGTTATCTAGTGTGAATTTTTTTCAGTTCGGTAAGTCTGTTGGTTTTCCTTCGAATCATAAAACCGTTTCATGTCAATCTTGACTTTAATATGCTATAATACAAAAACTTTGAAAGCTGGAAAATGTTCGCTACTTTGACAAATAGTCTCAATATGTGAGTACAAATCAAAGCATGTCTAGTACTAATTAATAAATTATTAAAACAATTAAAATGTTCAGTGAACTGCCCCTGAGGGCGACCGCCTACCTCAAGCTTCAAATGCACCGTGTTCGTAAACAGGTTTTTTAACGGAAATATTCCACGTGCGCCCATTGTGCCAACGTACGAAATGAAAACACACTTCAGACAAGGTCGCAACCTCATTGTTAAGACGCCACGCTCATTAAAATCACTGTTTCTAAGCCCTCCAACATGGCTAAAAACGGCTTTTCAATACTTCCGTACTTCAAAATGTACTAACCGGATGTATGTGAAACTCAGGTTGCCACCTGCACTGAACTCACTTGCAGACTTTCCGCCAATGAAATTATGTGTGCATCGCTTAATGTACCAAAGTAAAACCCGTTCGGCGAGATGATTGCACGCTAGTTCAGCGCTTGGATCGTTGAGGCGACGCGGAATTTGATGCGCGCTTCAAGGTCGACCTTATGTCTCCGTCGCTTTTGAGCCTCTCACGCGCGGGTAGGCGGCGCCCTTAAGGGCGTTCAAGTGGTGAAAAATTATAATTTTATATTAGTTTGAAAATAGTGATAGTTTTGCAGACATTACTTAAGAGTACATTCATCTCTAACGAAAAAAAAATTAGCTCAGCCAGTTTTCTCTTAATGGCACTTCAAAGTCAAAATTTGCATATTTTTACTTCATACAAAACTTGAAAACCAGTAAATATATTGAAATGGTAAAAATTACATCAAAACTACACGTAACTGTCTACGGCTTGAAGCATATAAAAACCCACTATAAAATATTTTTGTGTTTAAAATAAATTTCTAGAAGTAACAAAAAAAATTTCAATTTTTTAAATTTTTTATTTAACATAAAATGTTTTGTTTTGTTATAGGTCTTATTTGCTACAAGCCGTAGACAGTGACACGTAGTTTTGATGTGATTTTTTCCATTTAATTATGTTAACTGGTTTTCAAGTTTTGTATGAAGTAAAAATATGCAAATTTTGATTTGAAGTGTCATTACAGGAAAACTAGCTGAGCTAATTTTTTTTCGTTACAAGTATGTGTTCTCTCAAGTAGTGTGTACAAAATTAACACTATTTCATACACATATAAAATTGTAATTTTTCACCACTTGAACAACCTTAAGAGCCGATCCAGTGTTTCAGGCGAATGTATGCAACACGCACTAACAATATAAATAAAGGCTAATCTTACTATAGCTATAATAATACGTAGAGCCAGTGATTTTTGGTGAAAAGAATTCTGCAACAATTTGTTTCAATGCCTTATGTGAACACCTGATTCTCTGCTTCATGGTCAGTGATTGGAAGTTTGTAACTTTCGTCGTCTCGGGGTCCTACCTGCAAATCACGGACATGTGGTGTCGCGGTAACGTTGCTCTGGTTGGTACAGTCAATTGAGCCACGCCTCTGCCATATTACATTCTGCCAATAACCACGAACCAGAGTTGCAGGTGAGCACGTAAGACATTGAAACTAGTTGTTGCAGAATTCTTTCCACCAAAAATCACTGGCTCTAATAATACGAGTATTGTGCATATAGCATTTTATTAACAGTGCAGCCCTTCTAATTTGAGCTGCGTACTGCAAAATCAAGTATAATATACTGTTACTTTATCAACGTGATACAAATAAAATTTGTAGTCAACCATTGTTTACGCTTGACTTCGGTGAACGCAGGAAAAATAAGAACGACTTCTCCTTTGATAAAGCGCAATTATAATGTTGATATATGTAATATTCTTATTGCTATAGCGATAGTAAGATTAGCCTTGATTTATATACGGTTAACGCAGGTTGCATACATGCCCCTGTAACACTGACACGGGCTCTTACGCCCATGCGCTTATATTCTATTGGTTTTCCGATAATTATTTTTAAAACTTAAACAAGAGCAGATATCTAAAATCAGCCTGGCAGTTTTGTTTAAAATGGGTTTTGGCCATGTTATTTTTTTTTTTTTTTCAAAGCAAGAAATTGTACTGTTTTGACTAAAGAGTCGGTTAACGAGAATATTGTTAATTACGTAATTAGACAAAACCAAAATATTTACTGCCTTGAAAAAAATCAGTCAACACGGAGAAGACGGTTTTAAACAGAACCATCCGACAGATGTTTGATATCTGCTCTTTTTGAGGTGTAAAAAAGTAATATCGCTAAAGAAAATAGTAGAAAGTAGAGAGCACGGCCTTAAAGCGGCTTTCCATGTAGGATACTGGTTCCTCTTGCATTATAATAACATAGCGTTGTTTTTATTTAGTCTTACTGAAAACTAGAGACCTGTGAAATTCGCATTTTGTTTTGGGCACAAGCATGGCCGTCTTTAGCAGAAGGCCGGAGTGTTGAATGTGGCAATACTGCATCGGGGACCTGCTGCTTGTCACTTATTGGCCACCCTAGTCTCTGTAACGAGTATAGATGCAGCTTTACTGACATGTACACGTCTACACTGACTAGGGCTACTAATGAGCGACCGGCAGTAGGCCTCCGATGCAGCGTTGCTATACTCACGACTCCGGCATTCTACTAAAGACGACCATGGCACAAACTATGACTCATAAACGACTGCAAATCCATTACACATTTGCAAGTGGATTTGCTTTAATTGACACTTCTTGAATGATGAAGAGCCAATAATAAATATGGAACTAAACGCCGCCGTAGTCATGTATAGGCTGTTTACCATAAAGTCAGCACTGCTTACGTTTTTCTTTCAGCCGTTTCGCATCCATCATTACTGTTTTAATATGAAAACTTCTATGTAACTAAGAACCAGGGTAAATATTCCACCACTCTCAAAACTTTACATCTTCGGCCCTAATTAAATATAAGTGTGGGTTACCATAAGTGTTGCATGGTGTTAGGTTTAAAGTTGACAGCCTATAGTATCACTGTGTAAGCAAGCAACCAATCAGTGGCTGTTGTCTGTTTCAGTAAACATATGTCCTTGGAGGCTAGCCTAAAGGTCAGTGATCCCACGATTTCTTCCGGTCTCTGCTAAACACTTGAGCTATCTTCAAAATCATGTAGTCATCAATTACTCACATAGGCCTACATGTATTTATGTGTGTCAGATTGTCTGTTGTGCGCTTCGGAACGTTGCATATTTATCGGGACTCATTACAGCATGTTCTTGACCAGCGGCTGAATGGAGAATGACTTATCATATTTTTCTGGCAATTTCCGCCATTTTGTTGGTTGATGTGGCATTTTCGCTTCAATATTGTTAGTTGCTCTGTGCCTGAAGCTAGCTGAACTACGACTTTCCTGATATAGCCACTCGCGTCCACAATTAAATCAACGACGGTGACTTCAGACCACTCCCTCGCCTACAACCATCAAGACTGCTGGAAAAAAAAATTATATTTATTTATGTTACTTTTATTTAAACGTCGCACGAGTACTCAATAGACCTGCTTAATTGGTATTTAAACACAAAATTTAAATACCTGTTCTGCCAGTTGGCAAACTATCTACAGCTGCCGTTACTATGAGCGTAAATAAAAAACGTAATTTCAAGTCAGTTTTACTGAATTTCTATAGATAATGACAGACTAACAATTTGTCATTCCGTTTTGGTATGGGAAACTTGTCACTTTGAATAGAGATTTTTACTGAACCGATAACTGACTTACTAACCGAATACTTTACTAGAAGTGGCCGTTAAAAGTAATTAATTTTACTATGGAAAACATAGGACTGGTTTAAACTCGATTTACCACGTTAAAAATTCTCTCCCGGAAAACACATTCTGCAAATCTCGCTATACAAATTGGGTTACAATTCTATTCGTTTTACGAAAGGACTTTGAGTGAAACGTCACGATTGGTGTACAAAAGAAATTATGTCGACGTGAAGGAACTACCAGCAGAGCGGTTCGCATAACGTTGTTGTACAATGTAGTTGTCAGCCAATTAAAATATGTGACATTTGAATGATTCTTGCAATAAATCAACATTGTAAACTGTACCGTTATACGGATATACGTCATTGCGGGCTGTTGTAAAACTATTATTTTACTAGGTTTTACACATGTTTTATTAGTGGTTTGGTTGGTGGCTGTAGTCAGAGGAGGGCACTGTATACTGGAACTAGTAATGTGGTTAAGTTAAGGGTGAGGGTTACGGTTAAATGAATTATGTTAGTTTAATTATGGTGGCTTTACTCTACACAAGTCACTTACAAATACTACACGGTTATACTGCATAATTTAGGTTGGAGGGGAGCAACTGTTTAACTATTTACGTAGTTGTACTCTATGATGGGCGACCCTCTGGACATCTTAGACCTCGCCGTTAGCATGATGCCGGAGGCCGATGATGATTCTGTCGGCTATCGACGGACGGCGGCACGTCGTGGGTCTCGACCCAGGACCATCCTGGCGAGGTAGTGACGGCTGGAAGGCTTGAAGGAGACAGACCCCGTTTCCCCCGTTACATTACATTATATTGACACACTTCAGTGCCGGTGGGGAGAATCGCTGAGGCCCTTGTCTTGTGCAACCACTGACCTGATTGCACTGCCGTCGTCGCTAGCCCGTCCTCCAGGCGAGGTTCTTGGTAATCATAACAGGGCGAATGCTGTCGAGGTGCACGAAACTTCGCAGGGCAACAAAAAGAGTGTATTAGCTGTTGTAGACAAACATATGCATACAGTTCCGTAAAGGAATATAAGTAGAGATCGGAAAAATTCGCGGTTTCACTAACCTGTAGGCTAGCTTCCAAGAATATTTGTTAAATCGTGTAGACAGCAGTTGTTTATTAGCTGCTCGCTGACAGTGAAATGGGCCTGTATTCAGCTACAGTTTTATTATAGACTCAGCTACTTCCAGGAAGTGTCGAGTAAGTCAACAGGCAATTGTGAAAATGATACAGATCTACAGTTGCAGGAACTCTACCTTGCGCCTAAAAGAAAACGCGAGATTTTCAGCTCTCTAAATATAAGTCGTACCAACAAATACGACACAAAGAACAAAAGAAAAACACACATTCAAAACAACCTGACGGCGATTTTTCACACATCAAGGTATTTTTTGAAGACAGTTGATGGCGTAATATGAAACGCCTAATGATGGTAAAACTGGCTGGTGTTTTGTAAGCCATGACATAATATTACTCTTTCCTTGCTGCCATTTAGGTTCAAACAAGTCCTTAAAATGTGCATGTTGTAGCTTGCAGTACGCCTTAGAGGCACGCGCTTCTTTTATCCTGTCAGAATCAAGGGAAGCATATTTCTAAACCTGTTGAGACTTCCTTCCAGCTGATCCAGCTCTGTAATTCGAGAAACACTAAAGAAAATAGAAAGACAAAAATGCCGGACAAGACATTTTGGCGCGCTCGAGAGTTGCTGTAGGTTTTAGGTTTTTATCAGTCGCCATGTTAAAAATACCTGCATTCATGTTGTACATCACTTTAGCGGTATTAAAATACTTAAATTTCTTTATCGCAACATAAACGTCCTGACTTCAAAATAATTCCCTATATTTACTAAACAGAATGATTCTTTTTATTTCAAAACGTGTTTTTTTGCGATAAGAATATGAAAATAATAATAATTAAATGAGAGTAGTATTTGAACACTTTCAAACGTCCTGTCCTGTACGGGTAACTCCGATACTTCATACTGTAAAGTTGACGTTATGTTTTGTTGACGCTATTATAAATTGATTCTGAAGTTTTGCTTTGTATTATGGAAAGAAATATATGCAAAAAGGGTTATTTTTATTTTACAGGGGTTAGGAAAGAAAATACTTAGAACGATGTTAGAGAATTAATTACACCATGAGCGTTATAGGTATTTACTCAAGACGTTTTCCACCATATACCAACTGTATTTATATTTCGAAAATGTTTATATGCTAACATATATTTCTTGACAACAGTTAGATTTAAACATGACTGCATTTTGTTCGGTACATTTAATTTATTCGTTACAAAGTCATTTTGGGATATTAACAAATCCTCTCGCTTGCAATCATATTTAACGCGCCATCCATCCGTCTAAACTTAATATGCGTGGAAAATATTTAGTTTTCGTAATTTTTTTTAAATTTTATTTGTCTAAATTATTTTAAAAGTTTTGATATAAATGCAAGAGGCATTTCGTGTCATTCTCTCGAGTAGGCCTACGTTAATACAAAAATAAATGTTTTCCATATTTATTAGATTCGCTTTGTTCGTATGTGCGAATACAAATATCAACCTCGTCCTTGCACTCACACACAAAATTACAAATAAACGATTCTCAAGTATCAGACCACAAATTTTTAAACCATTTTAAAGATATTTGGTGTTTGATATGACATTATTACGTGTGGTAATAAGAACTTTTCAAGGCAAAATATACAGTTTCAGTAGCCTACAGGCCTGCACAGTTTGTTGTAAATAATTCATTTACAGGGTTAACTTGTATTTACAAAAAGTAACAAGTTAAGTTAGTGTCAAGCACTTTTTCTTCCTGTGTGAAAGTGACACAAAAATTGTTTTTAGTATAGATATTTTTCTTAGCCCTCTTCCCCGTCTCAATGAATGTTTATCGATTGCATGATCAAGAGTAAGCCCGTTGTAGAATATGTGTATAGGAGATTCAGGATACAGTGAGGAGTTTTGAAACCCTACTTACTTTTTTCCACGATATATATACATAAATCTATGTGTGTATGTATGCTCCCTATGGACTTCAAACCGGCTGGAGCGATTTTGACAAAATTCCAGGCAATTTTCAGATTATATTAGTCCATCGAGTGTTCCTGTGAAGTTTGGTAGCAATCAGATCAACAGAATTTTTTTTTCTTTTTGCCAATTTTGTGTCACATTTTTCCTATGAATTAATTAATTTATTTTGTAATAATAATAAATTAATTAAGTAGGATCGAGAGCTGAAAATGTGCGGCATGTCAATGTATAGACTTCAATTCTTGGCTATAGATAATTAGTGCTACCCGGGTCAGTAGTACAATATAATAATTTTTTTAAAACATAATGTACAGGTTCCTGCTACTTTTTAATGCAAGTAAAACAACCTAAGTCACAAAGTGTATATGTTGTTCTGTACTTAAAAGTTAACGTTTACTGCTATAACAAATATTATTTGTTACTTATTATTCTTGACAAGTTGGTCTTAAAAAGTGTCCACTTTATCTCGAACGATATATAACATGAATGAGTGGAGTGTTAATATGTATGATCGCTGCACAGTGTAGAGTATCTGGTATTGAACCACAGCACCCGGCGTACTTGGGCCGATGTTCCCCTGAAGAGGACGCTGTAAGGCGACACCCCGGGTTCATCAGCTGACGGGAAGGTATCGTCTTATCCCGGCACGATGACCCTGGGAATGAGGCCTCCCTCCAGGATTGCGACACACATTCCGGGGTTGGTATATGTTACCCCTCGAGACCTCGGAGTACAGCCCAGGGGCCTCGCCCCGTCGCAGTGATGCCAACCTTGGAGGAATCCCGCTACGAGTCGCGGAATATCAGATTTATATGAGAATCACTGGCGAGAAATGGAAATAATTAAGGGCATTGTTCCCGTAATATATATGCCAAATACTGTCAAATTTTACATTTACACATAACGTTACATGCAATTGCCCTAAATATAAAGAAAATTTAGGTCCCATATTTTTTGCATAACCATTCATCAAAATAACAAAATTGCCGTTGCTCTGCATAATTTTTTTTAAAGAAATTAACTAATGAAACTAAAATTACATTAACTGTAAGTCAGAGAGTATCAATGCATTTCAAGACGTGTGTGACAAAAGTCAGTTTTGCAAAATTCAGTAACAGCCTCAACTCAAAATTATGTAAATATTCAATAATATTCATCTGTTAAAAATGTATCCGTTTGTTATCCCGGGGGACAGGAAAATTTCGCGAATTCAAATACCTGCATGTTAGAATCTAATATCCTATGCATACTCAAGCCCCGACCGTTTGTCTACTAGCTGCTACTCAGTGGAACAACAGACAATGAACGAATAGACGGAGCTTGAGTATGCATAGGACAATGGAGTCTAGTCTGCAGGTCAGTGAATTCAAGAATATTTCCTGTCCCTACTACTATAACTTATCCCAAAGGTGCCTTGAAGTAGTAGTTCATTGAATTTATAATCAGTATGAATTATCTAGTGTCTGCAAATTCATTACTTTTGTTTTTATTTTTCTCTTCTCCGCAACGGTCATTTTGTAGATTTTGGGGAGTGATTATGCCAAACCTATAGATCCATTTTTTATTTGTAGAAATGATATCTGATGTATAAAATTTGAACACTGTTTGGCAACAATATAATTGAATTTTTACAGTACCAATGTCCTGAGGAATATAAGCTAGAGAATATCGTACTTGTCACTCCAATAAACTAATTACTAGAGGCCGATAAATTTGCCAGTTCACTGACCTGCAAACTAGACTCTAGGAATAACTGCTTACTGCAGCAAACAACGGCAGTTCATTGGCTGCTCGCTGACACTGGACTTCTACATCAACTGGACATGAATTTAATTACTACCTAATACCGGCTCAGTGCCTTCCGTTACATGTAAGATAATTATAGGTTAACTTTCAAGAATTCCCTTACAATGATTCTGCATGGCAAATTAATGAAAAATTATATTATTACTTACGTCAAGCTGTTTATCATGAATGTATCCTTTGCTTTGTCGAAGAGAAAAGTTTGGTAATACAGTTTGAATTAATGATATGGCGCAAAAACTGAAAATACGAGAACATTGTTTAACACTCCCCCGTTAAATACAGTTGTTTAGATTCTAATTTTCAGGTCCCTATTAATTACGTACACCTTTCATCGCACAGTTCGGATCGACGAGCAACGACGAAATGCAATAACAATCGGTTCTAATCGAATATCCATGACGTATTTGCACAGAGCCATGCACGTGTGATAAAAGTGTCTATCATTGACATATCGCAATGCTACAAGTTTGTAATCAGACCCCAGGTAAATATATTCTTCAAAACTAAAGAAGTCTAGGCGGTCTGCGTAATTACCATATAGCGTATTTCCCGATAACGTTTCTAAACTATACATCTCAGTATGAAGTTTCTTTTTAGCGAGTTGAACATAGAACCTATTTACAGTACCCTCGGTGATTCATAACTTCCGTCAGGCCTATTTTTTTTTAAAATGTAAAATTAGTCACATTTTTATTGAAAATTGTAAAACGAAAAGTAGCAGAAATGTAGCGCGACTACTTACAATGTTGGCAACACTGCGCAGTTAACAGCCGCAGCTGTTTCTAGCCTCGTAGGCTGGGAAACTATCAGACGTTGTCGGAGTCGCCACTTCCGGTATTAAAAAATTTAAGACTTTATGATGGATGGATACAAACGTCTCGTCGCATGACACCGCTGCCTGCCTTTCTCAACTTTTGAAATAAGAAACAAAAAGCCTTAGCTGGTGTTTCGACGCTTATACTATGCTTTTCTTTCAGATATATATATCTTTAGACGCTCTGTACGATACATAATTCCTGAACATTTAAGTTTTTTTTGGCCATAAGCCACTGCGGGTGAATGTTGTATTGCAGAAAATGCCACAATAAAACAAAAACAAAAAAAACAAAGGAAGAAGAGTCAGTTAGCTGTAGTCAGCTTTTTTTAATTATCTGCATGTTTTATGTCTTCTTCCTTTGTTTTCTGTTTTATTTGGGATTTTCTGCAATACAACAACATTCACCCGCAATAGCGTATGTCCAAAAAAACTTTTATGTTCATAATATGAATCAATTGCAAGAATCGTTCACAGACCACTAATTTCCTCAAGCACGTCATTCAAAAGATCGTATTTTTCAGCTATTTAGGTGCAACGTACAACTGTGTTACTCGTAATATAAGTTGAGTATTATAAATAGGCCTATGTATGTGAATATTAATTGCACGTGAAATAACGTATTACTTTTCTTTATTTTATTGATAACGTTTCTCCCACAAGTGTGAGTCAGAATTCGTTTATGCTGGAATGCTGGCATAGAAAAACAACTAAAATATACTTTACTGATCTGGTTAGTTATTTAATGTACTACTCCACTTAACTAACATAAACTTTAAAAAATCGTTGCTAACCGACAAACAAAATACCTTTACATCGAATACTTAATCGCCACAAACTTTAGTCATGCCGCCAATCTAAAGTAAATTTCCCTCCACAGAGCTCAGAAGTTCGTTTATTTGTGCGCACATCATTAAGGCAACGTCTGAACTTCCACGCCATGCAGTAATGGAGGTTAATAAAGAACCATTTTTTTTTTTTTTTTAATGGATCAATTTTTCAAATAACCATTTCGAACTAGAAGTATTCTAAATGCAATTTTTTTTAAGGAAAACTGCAGCACTGAGAAACTTTGCCAGATTTTATGCTTATCACATAAATATATGCAATATTAAATGTCATAGTTAACAGAAATTAAATTTGAGCCTAAATAATTTTTGAGAATCCATTTGACAATGACATTATTTTACTACCGTCAAGCGGAGTTACTTTGTGCCAGCTACGAGTGACGTTGTGCCACTTAAAATTTTTGGTAGTTCTTTGGTATATAAAATAAATTATAAATTTGTGGTTTTAAATATATAGCTTATAATACACTTATTGGAGTTACTTATTTCTCACTCACGTAACCTAAATTAGAACATTTTGAGTGGCACAATGTTACCCTTGCTGTCACAAAGTAACATAGCTTGACGGCATATAAAAATAAATGTTTGATTTTGTTCGTCTTCTATGCGTCCCTAAACCATGTAACATGATTACAATGAAACATAGGTGAGTTTTGCGTCCGTCCGCGAGGGTTTCTGGGCAAAGCGATGTACCAGGGCAGAACAAGACAACTGGAAAAATTAAATAAAAAATATATATATATATTTACATGGAAGGTGCATTACAAAGCATGCCGGTCACAGCTAGCTACTGCAAATAAATAAGGATGATTTTTATTTGAAAAGAGTTACCTTCGAAAATTGATAAAGTGTTTATTTTGAAATTGCTTATGATGTTTAAATTATGTCGCTGCAAGCTTGTCAGGTAGATACGTTTGTTTAATGTGCGCAAATTTTTGGCGCGCGAAATAAAACGATAAGGACATGTAGGCTACAAATTTGTTAACCATGATGAAAACAATGTGATTAAATGTTTTCGCTCTGGTCGTATCTATTCAGAACATGTAAACACACTACTTTATAAGGTGCTTTAAGTTGTTCCCGAATTCTTATGAACACTTAGCTGCTACTACGCCTCATGCAATTCAAATTGTGAACGTATTTACATACGAACAGAGAGAATGTTTCTAACACGCTGTTTAAAAGGAGCCGTCGCTCCACACGCTTCGTGGAACCACAGACGGTGAATTTTTCTTCCCCGAAAGTGTCTTGTAAGCCTTCGGGTGTCAGTTAATCGCCTCCCGTGGAAGAAGCGGCAATTACCTTGTAGTGTAATGTTTGTTAAGTGGCCGGTCGACACGTTAGTTTCAAGCCGCACATCTGGCCTACATGTATACTCACCTCGCTATCCTGGTGTCAACAACAGCCCCGGTGACTGCTGCCGGCGTAGAGAGAGGTGACAGGACTGCACGTTACCATATGCTAATCTGACTTCTGTTGTTGGCCGGATGTTTGTGTGGCGCGCCT
Source organism: Medauroidea extradentata (assembly GCA_003012365.1). Taxonomy (NCBI): domain Eukaryota; kingdom Metazoa; phylum Arthropoda; class Insecta; order Phasmatodea; family Phasmatidae; genus Medauroidea; species Medauroidea extradentata. Next base: position 182,813 of record PNEQ01107837.1, read on the forward strand.
GAAGAACATTTTAAACCAATTATGTAATGTCAACTGTAAAATGCCCAAATCTAGAGACAGAAAAAAAATCCCCGGTTCACTGACGTGTAGGCTAGTTGCCAAGAATATATGTTTACTGAGGTAAATAAGATATGTTTATTAGCAGCTCACTGATACAGTGGTATGGGGCACGGTAAGGTATGTTTATATTATTGGCTCAGAGGTTTCCAGGGGATGTCAAATAAGTAGAGCCTGATATTTTTGGTGAAAATAATTCTGCAACAATTTGTTTCAATGCCTTATGTGAACACCTGTCTCTCTGCTTCATGGTCAGTGATTGGAAGTTTTTAACTTCCGGCGTCTCGGGGTCCTACCTGCAAATCACGGACGTGTGGTGTCGCGGTAACATTGCTCTGCTTGCTACAGTCAAATGAGCCAAGCCTCTGCCCTATTATATTCTGTCAATAACTACGAGGCAGTGTTTAAGATGTGCACGTAAGGCATTGAAACAAATTGTTGCAGAATTCTTTTCACCAAAAAATCACTGGCTCTACAAATAAGTAGGGCTACGAATATTTCGCGAGTTCAACGGCCAACATGATAGAATCCATTATCCTGTATATACCGAAGCCCTACCATTTCTCTATTACCTGCTACTCAGTCAGACAGCAGGCAATGAACGAATATACGGGGCTTGAGTATGCATAGGACATTGGATTCCAGCACGCATGTCATTGAACTCACAATTTTTTCCTAGCGCTACGAATAAGTCAAGAGACAACAGCGAAAGTGACACGGTTCTAGCGTGTGCGTAAAGAAAACGATAATTTTTCATGTCCCTACCAACACCACAGAATATTTAGGCATACAGAAGTGAAACAGCAGGTAGGACAGCGAACTCAGCCACACACGCCAGCAAAATGGCTTCCCTGGCCAGGAAGATGGCGGAGACACCTACCGCCAATCAGCGTAAGGCGGCTACCCTGCTAGCCGGCAGCCAGGCCAATAGGAAACCTGCCGTAACACGCAGGAGCCAAACATACACGGGGCTGATATCAGCAACCTCGGGCAGCCAATAAGCGGTCAAGTTCGCCCGTATCAAACGAGCCGCCACGCCATTTCACGTCTGTATTACTATTTAGTCTGTGCCAACATCAAGTAATACGGGCACACAAAAATATCTAGTTCCGGGGCCAGTAACGTTACGGAGGGTGTTAATAGGGCCGTGAATTCTAGCCCACCGACAAGTAATAACTAGAGGCACTGTTATTTCGCGTATTCATCTGGTAGCAGCTTAGACTTGTCAGTCCTATACACGCACTGGCTACAGTCGAGTATTCATTGGCTTCTAAATGTACACGCAGGTACCACGTGTGTTCGCAACTATTTATATATCTATAAATTAGTACTTTTACAAAAAAAGTTTTTGGAAACCAATTTCCAAAAAAGTTTTTGGTAACACTACAAAGTCTTTTTGTAAAATTTCCAAAAAAAAAAAAAACTTGTATTTTTACAAACTTCTTTGTACATTTACAAACATTTATGTAAATATACAAACAAATTTTGTATATTTACAGCTAATATCTGGTTCAGTTTACCACACTTGTTTGTAAAATTACGAAATGTTTTGTAAAATTTGTCAGATCTCGTAGGTTTATTTTGTTTCAAATCGAAAAATTTGCTCATTAACGTTTATTTTGCTAGTTCGCAAAGGTGTTCACGATATTTGTAACCACTTTAAAAGGTTTCTGACATCTTACTTATATTACCTGACTTATTACGTTCTGATATTAGTTTACAAGATTTTCCTTGTAAATGTACAAATTTATTTTACTGTGTAGGGGCCGGAAAATTTCGCGGATTCAATAACCTTCATGTTAGAATGCACTGTACTATACAGTAAATACTCAAACCCCGGCCATTTGTTCGCTAGCTGCTACTCAGTGGAACAGCGGGCAATTAACGAATAGACGGGGCTTGAATATGCATAGGACAATGGATTCTAACGTATAGGTTATTGAATCGCCGAAATTTTCCGGCTGCTATTTATTATTGGTTTGCAGTCGTCAAATGTGTATCAGAACAACTGTCGTCCTATCACAGTAATGATAGTGATGTATACATCATTGAAGTTCAACCTGACATAGAACCAATACGCTAAGTACTCGTACCTCTAATAACAAAGCGACATTTGCACGTCTCTGGGTACAATGGGCGCATGTGCTTAAGGGAAGTGTTAGATAATTTGCTCGTATTTTAAGTTTTCGAACCATAACATTTATTCAAGTTGTATTATCAAAATTAGCCCTTCGACAAGACATAGGATATATTCATGAAAAACGGCTTGACATAAATAATAACGGGATCTTTTACTAATTTGTCCTTCAGAATCATTGCAAGGGAATTGTAGGTTAACTTTCGAGTATGATTACAAGTCCGTTATAAGATCAACATATGAGACAATTATGGGCTCCAAAATTTGTCACAAATATCTTCTATGTCCCACAATTGCTACGTGTTACAAAAAATATTTTAAAGCAGACGTTAATGTAGAAAATCGAACAACAAAAAATTGTATCCTCTAGCCCTCCCCCTTAATTGTGAGTGATAGCAATATAATCAGTTTCTCCCTCTAACACCGGGGTAATTGAGTTGTATTGTGTGAAGTGTGCAAGTGTACAGTAGTGTGCAAGTGTACAGTAGTGTGCAAGCACCAGCATGCTCTGCAACAGTCCGTGAACCGCGACCATGTGACGAGTTGTTACGTACATACGCCCTATGATCTCTGCCTAACAAATTTTGCAGCCTTGGAGGTTATTTAATTTCGAAATAGTTATTAAAATTAACTATTTCTCAAAAAGTAAAGTAATTGGTAGGCGTCAGACGCAATATTGTACTACTATTTTTCCACCTTTATAAATCGGAGAAGAAATGCTTGAAATCTGCAATTATATTGTAAATTCAATTTCCTTTATGCTACAGTACAAGGATAGCATTAAACTTTAAGCATATATTTAGGCCGCATCAATCCTAAATGTTTATATCCTTAAATTGTTGAAATGATTGCAGCCTAAATACACGTTATAAGTCTAACTGACATGTCTGCATTGTAACGCAAGGTAAATATAATTTTCTCTGCAAACGCAAATTGCACATTTTCCTCATCAGAACTGGAAAAAATAATCGAAAAAATAAAATAATCAAATTTGACAATCATCTTCAAAATTTATCTGCTGTTTACGGAATAGACAAAGACTAGATAAGCATGACAAAAAGAAAAATTATTTCATGGATAAAGAGAAAAACAGTTGCCAACACTCTCAAACATGAACGTTAAAAATTTCATCAGAATATTAAACAATTTGTACCTCGTATTAAATCAAATGTGAATCGAACCTAGTGAGTTATTTTTTTTTTTGTGACGACTGCTTATAAAAATTAGGGACGCATCTAACACATATTTTGGACATAAAATGAGTATATAATAATTGTTATCCTAAAAATCGATTTAAAAGTCATAGAAAAAAAATACATAATTGAAACTAAGCAACGCTTCAATTAATAATGACCAAAAATGGAATACTCTTTTTAAATTTGTTTTATCTAAGTAGTGTTGTTTTGGAGTCAAATTTTTCAGGGTATCATAATTTCTACAATGATAAATATCTGGACAAATGAAAAACATATTTACGACTTAGTTTTTCGTTATAGGCAAAATAATTCCACTCCTACCTGATTCTCCATGCATGGTATTAGCTCCACTGTTGAGCCACTCTTACCTCGTGACCGACACACAACAACAATTTAAGATGTGATTACTTGTGTTGTGAATTATTCTCTACCATTGGGCTTAAAGGACTCTAGCAGATACAGCGCTTCGTGAAAGGAGAACTTGATTTGGATCTCCTAAGGTGAACGAGGTCCCATTTCCCTTCTCTAGAAAGAAGAAAGGCATTTCTTCCACGCACGGTGAAATTAGAAACGTGAAGATATCTACCGCATTCCTGTTGGCTATTTATAAATAAGAAATCATGTGCTTTCAGATCAAATCGCTTTTCAGTATTTCGTATTTACGAAGGCGTGTTATACATAAATCCAAGTACCAACCTACCAAATAACTCATTATGTTTACATACTTGATCGGTTCACGTGACTGACGGGCTAAATAAAAATTTTTATTTCAACATGGTTTTAATTGAATTTGTTAAAAGTTGAGGTAAAATGCTCGTAGGCTACATATAGAGCAAATAAAAACTAAGATGTTAAAATATCTGACAAATGTAACGGAAAATTCATGTCGTGTGAGTGATGTAATGTCACTTCTGTTTAAGGCCATGATCTTTCATTTATTTCAAACAATTGCAAATAACTCGAAAATTGTGTAACCAAATGCTTTGAAAAAATTTTAGACTGTGTAGCCTACAGTCATACAACACAAAATTTTGCCAAAGCGTTTTTTTTTTTTTTTTTTTTAAATAATATATAGGTTGCTAGCAAACTTTTTTTGCTTCATTTTGGCTTATTTTGACAACAAAATATGTGATATTTCAGGAGGGGGTAATCTAAAAATCCATTTGGTATATTGCCACAGAAAAATTCATATACAAACGATTATATAGTCTATAAGTGTTAAAATTGCGAGAATGACTTTTTGATATCTGTATTAATTTGCGTTAAAATAATATTTTTGGAACCACTGCAAAACTAAAGAGCTAGGCTTTAAAGGAAAACTACATAAATTAGCAATGTAAGTAAATCATACCGATGAGAATCGAACCTACGACCTCTTGAATCGAGTCACCCACCTCATCCACTACTATATCGGAATATTATGTACATACCAGACAAGAAGTAAAGCTAACTTCTTTATATTCCTGGTACACTCTTTACATTAAATGTTATATCCACTGTGTCATTACAGACCTCGTGTTTTAGTTGCGGCTTACATTCCGTTGTTTACTATATGTATATATATATATATATATATATATATATATATATATATATATATATATATATATATATATATATAAAATGTGTGTGTCATTTAACGTACACGAACAATCTACGAACCCGTTAACCACAAATCCCACTTAATCGCGTGTACATGTGTTGGTTTAACAAGCGTCAGCCATCATTTACGTAAAAGCTACTCAGAAATCATGATTCATTAATTTTGAAGTTTGTTAAATCCTGTCGTACTCTCTGTAAAAGACCTTTGCAATTGTTGTCCATTCTACGCTGTTGAAAGTCACCCAGCCTTGTTCATGTACCAATATACCAGTATTTCATACGGGGTCATGTACGAATATTCTATGCTATAATGTACCGTAATAATACTCCAAATGTTACGGTATAAATGTTTCATTCACATGGTTACGGTTTTTCTGCAGAGATGTACGAAATTTTACTAACTGACAGCAATGTCTTCAGGGCTTCTACCAGATGTTGTAAGCATTTTTTAGAGTACATTTCCTTCAACTATCTTTATAAATTGTTTGCGGTCACACTCTTACTTAAATATTAATCATTCTATGTATCCCTAAACATCATTATTTATTCACACACATACACAAAACGACTGGCTACTTGTAACGTGACGTAGGGATAAGAAACTCGGCCAGCTGGAAGCTCAGTTCTCTAACGTGTAATCAATTTGTTCGGTAATTCTACACGCTCGGTGTAAAAATGAGGATAGCAAATCACTGGCACCTTTCCAAACCGGTTATTTTATCTCTCTGACTGAGCATTAGCGAGACATTCCCTCAACGACCTACTCACCCTGCCGGTAAGTGACGGAGTGATTGCAATCTTCTCTAAGCTCCCACGACACTATAATTTAATATTAATTAATTAATTTAATTATTTTACCGGTCGGCAGGTTCAGTAGATGCGATCTGCTGGTACGAATTTGGATTAATTACCATGAACAAATCATTACAAGTTTTTTGGAAGGAATTACAGATACAAAGGCTTTCTTAATGGCTATTGTTAGACAATTTTATTGTGTTTCAGTTTTTGAGCCATAACATTTATTTAAATTCTATTATCAAAATTTTCTCTTCGATAAAGGATAGCAGATAGTCTTGGTAAACTTATTGACATAAATAATACTAGAGCATTTCATTAATGCAACATAAATAATTATTGCAAGATAATTTTGTAGGTTTGCCAATGATTATCTTGCAATGATTCTGCACGACAAATTAATACAATTTTTCATTATTATTATTATTTATGTCAAGCAGATTACCAAGGGTATATCCAATGTTTTGTAAAAGAGAACATTATGAAAATACAATTTGAATTAATGTTATGGATCAAAAATTGAAAATACAATAAAATTGTCTATTTTCCTCATTGTTTTACAAAAAAAAATCCTTGTACTTTACAAAGGTTTGTAAAAGTGCTTTTTTTTAAATTTGCATTGCATGTCTGATCACTGTCTAAAACGAAACATAGCATTACTTAGAAATTAGTTTTCAAAGGCTATCAAAATTAAGCCGTATAATATTTTCTACTCGCCCTTACTTATGTACTGAAGAACAAACCAACTGACGTTTGAAATAGTATAATTAAAGGGATTTCCAATAGCATTCGCAGTGTGTTACACTGTGTAGCGAACACGAGACATCGACAAGAGCATGGGTCCACGGTGGTCGAGGGGTCAGACCTCTCTCCTCCCACCGAGGGGAATCGTGCCGGACGATGCCGTTGGTCGGCGGGTTTTATCAGGGTTCTTCAGTTTCTCCCGCCCCTTCATTCCAGCGCTGCTCCATACTCACATCATGTCACCCCTCCCCAGCGCTAAAGATCTAAGCTGTTAAGCGCTGACCAAAATATCTCACTCACTCGACAAGGGCATACGACAGGAGCGCAGGTGCTAAAATGTTAACTAGCACTTGGATATTTGCATACAACACACTGAGCTACTACAAATAATTGGTCAAAGGTGCAATAACTCTTGCCTATCCTTTATTTGTTTTGTGATCACCATATAGGTTTTTTTTCTTTTCGAACTAGACTATTTGTCAGAGTGTGGCAAGTTCAGGTTTATATCAATCCACACGCAGACTTCGAGCGACTGGATATTTATAAAACTCTGCCAGGTCGGTGAGTTAATCCTGCGTCGACTGGACAAGCAGGAAGTGAGAGCAGGAAGAAGGAATACCCGATGGAACAAATTTTTTCGATCAGTCCGTTACGTGTTTCATGTGTGTCTCTTCTTTAATGACAGTTTAGTGTAGTCATTTACTGCGGTTACATATAATAATGAGAACACTGTTCCTGGGAATTTAAACTCACTAGTTAACACCAAAATGCTTGCAAGTGGTATTTTCTTGTTGTTGAAGATAGATCGGGCCTTTCCTGGTTGTAAAAGAACTTGTATTCGGTCCGAGTTCGTTTAGTAAATGATCGGCGTTAATTTACAGTTTGTCGTATTTCGGTGATTTTGCTATCCTCAGACAGTTCCTCCGGAGATAGAAAATATATCCAATAGAATCACTAACACGGTCTGCTGTGAAACTAGAATTATGACCATTCGCTGAAAAACGTAATATGTGTCCAGAACTTGAAAAATATCAAAGACATCACATAAAACAGTTCATGCACCATACCTGTTGAGTACACAACCTTCCTGTATTATCATATAACATGACTTCGCATTTATTAATATACATTTTGTACATCCCTATAAAATGTTTGTGGGAAAAAGATACTACGATTAATTTCTGAGTAAGTAAATAAATCACACACAAATGTTTACTTGTGATATTCCATCGGAGTGAATTACAAACTAAAATTGCCAATTTCCTGCAATTTTCGAAAATATAATAAAAAAAACCATTGCTGTTTTTTATACTTATCTTGACGTAGCCCGTGACACTATTATTCATTGTGAATCATTTCATTTCTGTAAGCCACTTGGTTTTTCTTTATTGTATAAAATCGCTTAATGAAGATTTGCACTTAGACATGCCGTTACAATAACAGGCGAATGTAATATCGCGGAAATATTTTCTACCAACATACCCTTGAAAACGCTGTAGTTTCTTGCCACCTATATGATTCGGCAATATACTTCTGACACAAAGTAGCTGTTCGCAGACCAATAACAGACATAAAATATTACGATATCGGGATTGTCATTGGCTCAGTCAAATAGGGTAACAGATCCAAGTACAATCTAAAGCCAGTAATCTCCTGGTAAGATGAACGTGTGCTGAAATTCAGCAAACAGTCAAGTTTTCCCGCGATAAACCATCATTAGGGACCCCTGTTATTCGCGAAAATAATTTTGCCACACTTTATTTCGGTGTCTTGCATCCACATCTGCAGTTCTGCTTCGTGGTCAGTGATAGGATTGTTATTTGCACTTAAAACTTCCTCATGTAATTATTAATTAACGTGTTAGAGTGATCCATTAATTATGAATAGCTGGAATCTTTGTAGCCCTATTCGAGTGAATGAGTATTTTATCTGTGATGTATTTTTTTTTCAGTGTTTTAAGTTTTTTGTAATTAGGGTTTAGCTAATTTTTAAGTTCACATGATAAAACCTCTAATTTCATTTAAATTTTAAAAAATGTTAAACAAAAATTTTACTTGTTATTAGTTGTAAGCACATAATGTTTAATTATATTCAAAAGTGTATGTAATTTAAGTGGTTAAGTGTAAGAAAAGGTAAAATGCCTTAACTTCGCCACATTATTAATAAAGACGTTATATTATTATATTATTATAATTCTCACTAGCCTTGGGATTCTACCGGCAAATCACAGACGTGTGGTGTTGCAGGAACGTTATTGTAATCGGCTCAGACAAATGAGGCACGGCTCTTCACATAGACACGCTGCCAATAACCATGAGGCAGAATTCCAGATGTGCACGTAAGGCACTGAAACAAACTGGGGCGAAATTATTTTCGCGAGAAACAGGAGTTCTTAACCGCCATCTCTAATGATTGGGTGATATACGTCTGACACAACGTAGTCGTCTGCAGACAAAAAACAGGCATAACTAGGGCCACGATTTTGTCGCGAAAAGATTTTTGCCCCACTTTGTTTCAATGTCTCTCGTGCACATCGGCAGTTCTGTTTCAAGGTTATTGGCAGCGTGTCTATGTTCAGACACGTTTCTCATTTGACTGCACCAATCAGAATAAGATTATTGTGAGTCTGTACGTCTATAATTTGCCAAGGCCAGTGAGAGTAAAATCATCCAACCACAGACGATGTAGCAGAGCTGCAGGTGTGCACATGACGCATCGAA
>PNEQ01107838.1:0-32215 GCA_003012365.1 Medauroidea extradentata
CCCCGCACACACATACCGGATCCTACTTTAGATGAGCAGTGCAAATGTAACTTCAAAATTAACCCTGAGATACATAACCTTACTATTAAATAGCTGAAATTCATCATGTCACTACTGACGTCAGTTATTCCACTCTTGCACCACATACTTGCATTGTGCGGTCTTGCATAGAGAAAGAGGTAGCTGCGTGTGTGGCAAGCCCTTATATTTCTAAATACAATTTTTAATGTTTTGCTCTAAAGCAAAGCATAGGCATACTACCACCCAGAGCTATATAGCTCCGCAAATAGAGTATCTACACGGCAAAAAATTCCATCGAGTTATGTTCAGTAGTTTAGATTTTATTGACGATAGAGTATTCCAGTCGTTCGTTCAACGCCTTAACTTGACATACCACTTAAGAACACGCTTCCCTGTTTAAATGAGAGAGTAGATTTTAAATATGTTTCGCAGTCAGTTTGGTTTAAAATGGTATTCGCAGTGACAGCTAATTTCTTTTCGAGCCAAAAACTGTTTCGGCTACTAAGACAACAATCAAAATTTTCTTAGTATCATAATTAGCTAAAACCATAGTATTTGCTGGTTTGAGAAAACTAGTCACTGTGATGAAAATAATTTTATACACAATTTCTAAACATATTTTTATATCTGGTTTTGATTAGTCGTAAAGATTTTAATTGCAATAACAGAAGGAACAGGGAGATGGACTTAACATCTTGTCATAATACAAGGAACAATTTGACACATGGTTGAGAATATTTGGCAAAGTGAGAGTATAGTCTATGGAAAAAAAATTACTACAATTGTAATGCCAGTCGGATAAGAATACTCTCCAGTACTAGGCCTAAGTTTTAAAATTCCGTCACTTAACTCCGTGAAAATTCCTCTGAACAGCCAGATTGCGGGCAGTTTATTCTAGAATTATGCAAACAAGCCAAGCTTGGGAAGTTCACGCAAATACCCGGACCTTCGCAAACAGACACGTAAATAGATGTAAATATCGCTTGGAGCGAAAACATTGCAAGCGAACATTGAAACGTTTCAAAGCGGTCACATATACTAAACTCACCCTATAAATTGCAGATCTAATTGTCCCTCCCGTGACGTTTACTAACCTATTTGTATGTGTAGTAGAAATTAGGAACAGTAATTTAAATGTAAAACTCGCACGGTTCGCAATTTAAATGTGAGGTTTATTTAGAACCAGCGTTGATAAATTACGTTGTAGCTGTTGCCACTATACGGAATGCGAATATCCTTACTAATATTGTGAATGCGAATGTGAGTTAGTTAGTTTGTTTGTTACGCTTTCACGCCTAAACCACTGAACCAATTTTGATCAAAATTGGTACAGAGATAGATTGGACCTTGTAGAAGAACATGAGCTACTTATTATCGCGAAAATAAAACTTGAATGGGGTTAAACAGTGGAAGAAAATTGGTAGGTCTACCAGCTGATATAATATTGAAAAATAAGTCCGCAGCAAACTGCCAATGCCTGGAAAAAATCATCTAGCAATAGGGATTGAGCTCAATTGCAAACCAAGACAGAATTACAAAGTTACAGATTACTATAGATACACGCGACACTCATGCGATAGTAAAATTAATATAACTTAGTGTACAACTACGCTACTGCAAGCCGGTAATTCTTCCAGGAGCACTGTACTCAGCAGAAACAACAATAGTCCACGGTTACGCCAATGTCGGTAAAATTGAAATCAAGAATAAAAAATTATAAGCAGGAAAATGTAAGAACTAGTTTATAAAGCGAAGTCTGGATCAGAGCAAGGTTACAGCGATACCACACCTCGTTGGTTGGTAGAACCCGAAGACGGTCAGAGACAGGTTAAGACTTAAATTAAAAATTAAAATTAAACCGACTCACAGGATACTACATTTCAAATCGATCAGACCAGTAAAATTGCTCACATTCACCAAAAAAAAAAAAAAAAAAAAAACTAGAAAAGAGCAGATGATCTTTAAACGGCTGAACATATTTCCTTGAATCATAGCTAAGGACGCTCTCGATAAACTCACCTTTCAAACAGAAAAAACTATGTCTAAATCAGTTTATTCGTATAGGAGCTACGATGCCACCGACAAACACAGATACATAGACAGACACGTCAAACTTATAACATCCCACTTTTTGCGTCAGGGGTTAATGAAAACATCCAGTACTGACAATTATTACTAAACAGTGCTGCAGGTGTACACGTATAGCAATGAAACATCTACCTGGGGTCCTTCTAACCAAATAAATGATAAGGAAACTAGAACCATTCACCTGTAGTAGGTCTGAAGTGAAACTAAATACTTTCATGCGGGCGATATTAATGAGTTCATACATCTGTGTGGTCTAACATTAACTTTAATGACTTAACACGATTTCTGTATACCAAGATCTAAGTAAGGTTAATTCTACCATAGGTTGTGAAGAAAATATGTTATCCTATTGGAGAGTTTGGCACAGGGAAATTTTCTGCCGCTAGTTTCACTGATATTCCTAAGGGACCAAAAAAAATACGAAACCATTGTGAAATTATATTAAATAGGCTTGGAAATGACAAAAGTATTTTAACATAATTTTTAAGTGAAAAGATACCAATTTCGCGTTTTAGTAAACTAAATAATGTAACATAAAATTCAGGAAAGCTCTGTGATTGGTCATTTTACACTCCTTACCGATGCCAGCGCTCAAGCAATGCCAAGCTTTAAACATTGATCTTTCGAACCTGTAGCAGGATGAACTTTAATAGAAGTCAGTCATTGTTCACACCCCTGCAAGAAAACCAGCGCCGATGTTCACCACTGTTCCGTTGGCCCACAACCACACAAGAAACGCTCGGTTACTGTGTTGAACAATGCTCATTATCTATTGGCTGCCAGGCAACGGGGATGTCGAGCTGACAGTGGTTCAATGAAAAAATGTCTACGTATACGAGAGGAGCTATTCGTGAATTCAATCAACTGCACGTCAGAATTCCCTCTCATGCGTATACTAAAACCCAGAACATTTATCCATTAGCTGCTACTTACCCATTGGAACAGTAGACAATGAACGAACTGAATGGGCTTGAGTATGCATAGAGCATTGGACTCCAACATGTTGGTCTTTGATATCGCAAACTATACATTGCCCAGCCTTGAAGTAATACCGTGCGTTTAATGGAATTCCCATTTTCATTTGCAAACTCGATTGTTGGGATAAGTATCACCAAAGCGAGGAAATGAGCCTGCAAATGGTATACCGCAAAAATGTTTTGGGATAACATACCATTTAAAACACTGTAGCTTCTTGCAGGATGTATGATTGGCTGATGTACGTCTGACACAACATGTCTTTCTGCAGACCAATAACAGGTATCAAATGTTACAATACCGGGATTCTTATTGGTTCAGTCAAATAGGACAACAGCTCCACGTACAAGCGAAAGCCAGTAATCCTTTGGTACGTTGAAACCCAGCAAACAGTCAAATTTTCCAGCGATAAACCATCATCTCTGACCATAGTCTTCAACGTATTAAAACTGTTAAAATTTTATTTCCTCGTGTACACTCCACGTTCTGAGTTAAATCCTCACCCATGCCCATTACTAGACTCATGCACTTAACAAAAAAAAATATTTTCTCCTTCCAATTGTTTCAGAGCTTATGTACACAGCCTATATACATTTTTTATTCATAGTCAGTGACTGTATGTTTAACTCTCACGTTTCTTTAGGTTCTAAGAGCAAATCACAGACGTGTGGTGTTGCAAGAACAGTATTCTGATTGGCTCAGTCACATGAGAGAAGACGTTATACAAAGACACGCTGCCAATACCCATGAAGCAAACAAGAAAATGTGCACTAGAGGCACTAAAACAAGCTGGGATAAAATAATTTTCGAGAAAAGTTAACTGCCCTGCTCACTACTAACAAACCTGCACCCGAAACGATAACTCGAATTTTGGAAACGATCCTCGTGAGCTTTAAAAATTCAGTCATTTTTTTGTTAAGAGATTTCGTGACTCTGAGTGGACATTTGAAACTTTGCTGAAGTTAAACGAGGACCGGGCAACCGGGTTCAGGATAGTTAGCGGTTGACCGTACATGCACGTGCCAGTGTGATTCGTCGTCGAACGTGACTTTCTCATGTGGCTTGAACTTCAGTGTTTCTACACGGGCTCATCTGCTGTCCTGGGGAAAATTCAAATCAAGGCAACGTTTCTGGTAGTTTGTTTTCTCTCTCTCTTTCTCTCATATTTCGCCCCCTCTGCTGTTTTACAAGCCATACCACAGCAAATGTGTGTCGTCGGTAGGGCTATTCTGTCTACAACCGTGATTATCTTAACAGTATGTTTTTCAGCAAAGTTACAAACGCCATTAAAAGTCCTTGTTTCTAAGTTTGCTGAAAACCGAAACAAAATAAAAATAATTACAAATACACATTTGGAGCAAGAGGTAGCTGTTTGTAATATTTACTCGTGTGGGCTTACGGTCTTGTCGACAGCGAGGTCATTAGAAACTGTTACTCATGGCTTTACAAGATGATAGGAGATAGTAAAGGAATTGGCCATAGCCTTAGTTAACGAATCATTCGAGTGGAGAGATGTCCGTAGCCTTAAAAGGCCAGAATTAGTGGGCTGAAACCGGGAATCGAGCCTGGATCTCTCGAATCACGGCCGTCTTTAGTAGAAGGCCGGAGTCTTGAATGTGGCAAAGTTGCATCTGAGGCCTGCTGCCGGTCGCTCATTGGTAGCCCTAGTCTGTGTAGACGTGAACACCCCAATAAAGCTGCATCTATACACGTTGCAGAGACTAGGGTGGCCAAGAAGTGACAAGTACACATTCAAGACTACGGCCTTCTACTAAAGACAGCTATGGTCGAATACGAGCCCAGCGTATTATCATTGCACCGTCACGCTTCGTCAGAGTTAGACAACAATCATATCACAAACGAAATAGTGTAGATATGTCGTGCAACACGACAAATAAAAACATAGATGAATAGACAAGCAAGGAAAATCAAAGTGTATTTATTAGTATTATTATTGGCCAAAAATATTTTCGCTGAATGTTTACGAGTTATTTCTGTGACCTGATGCGTATAATTCTCTGCTCAAGTTCGAATTCTTTTTTTAATACGACTGTCAGTGAGTATCAGCAGTCTGTGGCATAAAGATAGATCCATTTTATGTCGTATTTAAAGTCTGGTAGTTTTCTCCAAAAAAATTGCGCTATCTTGTTTTAATGCCTGATGTGCACAACTGCAGTTCTGCTTCAAGCTCAGTACAAAGGCGTCGTAAACGGGCCGCCCAAAAAAATTTCGTAGTTTTTAAGATTTTTTAAGATTAAGATTTCCTTCAGTTGTATATTAAATATTTTGATGCAGAAACTCTTTAAACAGCAGCATTTTGCACTTTAAAATATAAAAGTTTCCGGTGGAGGACTCCTACACACCCCTTTATTACGTAGGTTATATGTACACTTTCTCTACCAGTGACGTCCCCCCCCCCCCAAAAAAAAAAAATCAAATGCTTACGACTCCGATGAGCTCAGAGATATGATGTTTTTAAATCTCAGCCTCTTGGGGTTTCGTCCGCTAATCACAAGCGTGTGGTGTCGCAGTAACATTTGTTCCGACTGACATGGTTCAACAAATAACGCCTCCACACAAAGACATGAAGAATGGTTGGTGATGGTACGTGAAGGATTGAAACTAAGGGCAATATCTATAAACGGCTTTCGAATGACAACTAACTGCTCACCAATGCTTTCTCTATGTAGGTAGCAGTTGGTTGTCTTTCGAAAGTCGTTTATAGATACGGCTATTCGTGTTGCGCAAATATTTTGCGACAATAACATGTCCCTACGAATAAGTTATAAATAGAGACTAGAAAAATTCGCGGGTTCACAGACCTGTCGGCTAACCTCCAAGAATATATGTGCATTCAAGCACACAGTATCTGCACTGTAAAAAAAACTTCTTGAAATATTAAGGAAGTTATTAACCCAGACGCAGTATGGGACAGTTATCATACTTCCGCCTTGTAAATATGCAAACTTATACAGTTGTTACAATACAAGTCTGGTATCTTCAGTATACATTTGACTGTTTTATGAAAAGGTTAAGGAGTGCTACCATGGATGTATGGGAAGCTTTTCTACCATACCTACTTTCTTAGCGCTCCTATACGCACGTCTGCTAAATTTACAAAATATTTTTTTTAGTGTGTTCATTAGCTGCTCGCTGACAGAGTAATGTGAGCCTGCATTTAATTACAGTTTTAATTAGCTCAGCGACTTAGAGGAGATGTTAAATAAGTCAAGGACCAATTGCGAAAGTGACAGGAACTCACAGTTGGTGGAATTTCAGCTTGAGCCTAGAAGAAAACGCGAATTCTTCAGGTCTCTAGCTATAAAGTTAGCTCTATTTTTATGCCATACTTCAAAACAAGCAATATAATGAAGGGGAGGGAGTTTATTTCGTTGAACGTTTTTAAAAATATTTTCTAATCTCTGAGGAATTCATTTGAAGTTCTTGCAAGACAAAGCGTGGGAATATGTTTCCAAATAAAATGTTATATAACTTTGTGTAATTAATTACTTATATTATCATTTTAGGTAAAAAGAGCGATTTTTTCAGTATCATGCAGGCTAAACATGATTATGCTTAACTTGTCACAATATAGTGTGTGTTTCCATTGGCCTCAAACCTTTATGTGTTGTCATTTACGTGTGTCACATATTTCGAGAGCCAATCAACATTGAAACATTATCTTTCGTGCATTGCTAGTTATATTATTTTTGTTGCGTCTTTAATCCTTCCCAAAAATGCTAGGATCACCTGATTTTAGCGTAGATATTTATTCACATACTTGATATCAGTGGCAGCTCGCAGGTTGTTGCCAGGTAGGGCACAAGTTGCAGAGAACTGTATATGGTTGTGCGCTAGTTGACGCTACAGCTTGTATGTAGGTGCCACTTATTACTGACTAACCACAACACAATAAGTGCCAGTAGATATTTCATGGTCATTGGCTTACGGCGGCACGTCCACACGAGTATACAGTTCTCGACAACTTGTGCCCTACCTGCCAACAACCCTCGCGCCGCCACAGCTTGTTACAATGTTCCTTCGTGAACAAAAACTTCTGCTTCATTGTTATTGGTAATGATAATGGTATATCGCAAAAATGTTTTGTGCCAATATACCTTTGAAAACGCTGTAGTTTATTACAAAATGTATAATGGGGTGATCTATATGAAATAACGTGCAATTTGACTTTCTCCTTATTAACACACATTTCACATATGAGTTTAATGGACTCGAGTTCTAAAGGGTTCATACTTAGACATTTCAGTCAGGTTCATGAATGGTAATATTGAAACAACCTGTTTGTAGACGTCCGTTAAAAAAATATATATATGTAGGTTAACAGTTTCTACAAACTCGACAAAGATTGGTAAGAGGTGAAATTTGTAAGCTGATATACATGGAAGTAATTTAGCCGTGACTATAACAAACAATAGTCGACCTGACCTTTCTAATAATCAAACTGGGCAGGATTAGCATTCGTAATATGTCTTACCAGGGATTTTAATTTCGACCTGGACCCCCAAGAATATTTGGATGACAAAAAAATTCAATTTTCCTTCTTTTTCGGACTTCAGTTTCCAACAAAACTCAGTCGCTTGTTTATTTTCTTCCTCTTACATTCAATAATACTAACCACGGTCGTAGAAGAACAGGTCTGGACACTCACCTATCTACCAATGTATTTTGCTTGACCCCCTTGTTGTTTGGCTGTAGTTCGTCAAGTTACCGAGAATATTGTGTTTTATTGGCGCTTCTGTTAGGGCAGTCGGACTCAAACTCCACCCACTGTTTTCCATTGTTAACATTATAAAGTAAATAAAGATTGTTGGAGCTTTTTCTGAAATTTGTGAGCGAAGGAAGTATTTCATAAATTGATAAAAAATACGTTTTGATAAATTTTATCTTAGTGGAAAGGAAGACGGCGAAGTTTGAGTCCGACCGCCCTAACTGCAGCGCCAACAAAACACAACATTCTCGGTAACTTGACGAACAACAGCCAAACAACAAGGGGTCAAGTTTCCAGGCGAGTGTCCAGACCTGATCTTCTACGACCGTGTTACTAACGTATATCTTACATAGATAAAATAAACACAACACAACTTGTTCTGGCGCGGGGCTACTATGTTCATAGATAAATGATTAATTTAACTTTATCCAATCTTTTAAACAAATGAAATTGAAATTTATTACCATGTGTAACAAAGAGAAAAATTATGTTAAAACGTCTGCCACAACGTAGCTGTCAACACAGCAATAACACACATCGAATATTACAAAATCGGGATTATAATTGGCTTAGACAAATCGGACAACATCTCCAAGTGCAAGCAAAAGCCAGTAATCTTGTGGAAAGCTGAACGTGGGTAGAAATCCAGCACCTAACCTTATCATAACATAACGTAGCCAAACCTACACCAACCTAAACTAACCTAACTTATCCTTACCTAACATAACATAACCGTACCTAACCGAACATAAACTAACCTAACTAAACTTAACCTGGCCTAAACCCAACCTAACCTTACCTAACTAAAGAAGTTTTCCCGCGATAAACTATCATCTCTAGTTATTGGCAGCGTGTCTTTGTACAGAGCTGATTTTCATTTGTTTGCGCCAGACAGCGTTACGTTACAGCAACAACTTACGTCTGTGATTTTCCGGTATAACCTTGAGACTACAAGGGTTAAATCATCCATTTACCGAACAAAAAGCAGAGCTGCAGATATGCACGTAAGGTAATGATCCAGCTGGGTGCAAAAATCTTATTTTCGCAATAATCATGCGAACATAAACATTATTCATGTATTCTGTTTGGCAAATTTTAAACTGGCACCTCCAATATTAGTATGTCCAAAGACTTCTATGTTGCAGCACTTTAAAAGCAAGCAGTATGTCTAGTAGTGTGCAAATCAATAAGAACTTTCTTTATTGTTAAAGTTTTTCAACTATTTTTCATTGAACATCCTTTGTAAAACACAAAAAAGTATCTTGCTGAGAAATCCTGCAAGCTAACCCAAAGAGAAAACTGCAACAAGTTAGAAGTGAAAGTGTTTTAAACTAATTACTTCTTGATAATACACATTCAACGTTACAGAAGAGAGAAGTTTTCTCCTGTGTTTCGTAACAAAATGTTAACTTTCAAAGTTTGTCTTTAACATCACTTGTTCATGAAATAATTACCATCTGCTGCTTAGCTGTTTAACAGCTTTGCAGCATATCTGCAATAACCTTTCTTCTTTAGTTGATTGTATTATAAGTCTCTTAAATACGTTAACTGACGAATAAAAATATGAGCGTGTGTTACAATGTTTGAGAAGTGATTCTTTGATTTCGTAAGGAAGAAATTTATCCTTGAAAATTTAATTCTTAAATGATTTTTTTGGCAAAATATTGGAAAGGATGTGGAGTTAAATTTGTTACTGAGATCTACAACCCATCAAGATATATTTAAAATTCTCCCCTTCATGAAAATGACAGGAGTGGTCACTTTATTATTGACAAGAACATTTGTGGCGTTGGGTTTTATGAACATATCATGTTGCCTTTCTGGGCAATACATCCTAAGCAATATAAAATTAGTTGTTTGAGTGGCAAGAATGCACCGTTTACAACCAAACGCACTCAATACCTGGCTTATAGGAAAAAACTGTGACACCCACAAATAAATTTTGTACATTGAAAAATAAAATTAAATTAACTTGTCACCAAGTTACATAATTTATTCAAGTAATCCTCGACAAACTTACTTTCAAGCAACTCCGTACATACTTGTGTATATCACACACCTACATATTAGGCGTATTTCAGGTGTGAATTTCTGTAAAATGTGAACTGTACTGCAGCGTCTTATTATTTTTACTATGGTTTTGCTTAAATGGTGAATTTTAGCGACTTGCAACACAAGGATGTTTTATGTGTCTTGCGAAGCACCGCTCAGAAAGGGAACATAAATAGTCCACAAAACCCAACACGACTAAAGCTCTAGCCGATAAGAGGGTGATCATCACTATTATTCTCATGAAGATGAGAGTTTTAACGTGTGGTGTATTGATTGGTATAAGATCTTAATAACACTAATTGTTTTGCACAGAACTGATATTAACTCCACGTCGTTTTCGATGTTTGTCAAAATACCATATAATTCAATTTCCAAGGGTTAATTTTCTCCTTACAAATAGGCAAAAATTTCATTGTGTAACCAAACCTTATTACTAATTGAGAATCACCTTCCATAGTTGCTTGTAACATAAAGTGTTAAGAATCACGTTATACATATATTATTATTTATTTATGTGTGTGTAATTGAATGGTTCATGCCATAGGCTGATCACAGAAGGCAAATATTATTTCCTATATATGTAAATTCTGAGGAACATTTGTCAAGTATTTAAACTAAATTTAGGGCTTGAGGAAAGAACAATATTTTATTAATTTAGGACTACGATCAACAAGTGAAACTTTGAGCGAGGGTTCACGAAAAAATTATAGTTATGGTGCGTATAACACGTCAGTCAATTCAACATTATAACTTCATTTTAAACCTGGTAAAGTATTGTCCTTCAGTGTTCCTGAAAGGCAAACCTAACTACATAACAATAAGTAAGTGGTAAGAAAGTCACAACCCTAGGATAATAAATAAAATTGATTGTGATATTAGTGGCGACTAGTGAAGAAACGAAACATTGTTAGGAAGGTTTACTCAGAGTACTGAAAAATTATATGTCAATGTTTTAGAACAACTTCCATTTTTTCTAAAAGTACAAAAATATTGTGAGACTATGGGTCCAAAAATGCGCCGTTTCTGTACTGCAATTAACACCTCTGGCTGTATCATGTCACTGGTTACTATTACTGGTAGATTCATACACTGATAAAATTTTCCGTGAATTTCCGGACAAATTTACGGAAACGTCTGTTTAATTAACGGAAATATTGCTTTGCATCACACTTATACACAATTTTGTTTCATTTATTAAACATATGTAAAACTGCTAGGAGAAACTAAAAAATGACATTACGCATTATTGTGCCTACATCCTAAAGATGTCTCAGATATGCGAGTTTCCGTAAGTGGAGCTAGTTGCCTTCCGTAAGTTAACGGACACTTCTGGAGAATTTTTTATGAGCACTTCTCCGTAAAGCAACAAAAATGATATCCATCAGTGTCACCTTATGTTTGTAAGAGCTTGTAGCTACTGTTGTTTAGTACTTCTTAGTAACATGCCAACAAATTCCACTGGTTTTCTGTACAACTTGAAATGCTCCCATGTACATCGCTATAAATTTTTTAACGAAAATATACCTTTAATAAACGGAAAGAGTGTCCGTAAAATAAAATACGGATATGTATATGGTAAATATACACAACGGAATCATACGTAATATATCCATAAGTCTGCGTACACTTGCGCGGAAGAAATCGTAAATTTACGGGTTAGAGAGCCGTAAATATTACGAATATATTTTAATTTCATCACCGGTAAATCTGCAAATCTGTAAAAATGCAACTGCAGCGTTATAGACATGTAAGTATGGCTTAGTTCCGTGTGATGAAACTGTTTTACCGAAACTTCTGTTGGACTAGGAAATATGTTTTCGTGAATTCACGGCAGTATCCGGAGAAAATTTTACCGTAAATTCCGTAAATCGATGGAGAAAAAATTTTGCAGTGTACCAGACGAGACGTATCTGATTGGTTAGTACGCGATGTGCGATGCAGTTATATGATCCAGCCTGTGCTTCTATTCATCGTGCGTCATGTGCTATGAACTGTAGCCCATAATTTGTGAATTCTCGGACCCGTATCCATATATTATGTTTCGTCCGTCTACATCTTAGGATTGTTTCCAAAAATACTGTGATGCAATTTCGCAAAATCCTATATAGTGGAGTATCAGTAGGCTGAAGTTCACGAATAAATATCTTGGGAGGAAGATGTTTTGAAAAGCCAGCCACTGTAGTGCTGCAGAAAATGGCCGAACCATACAGGCCGCAAGAACTTACGGACCTTAAATGAGAGAGTTAATCACTTTTGTTGAATTTTCAATTTTTGAGCCATAACATTTACTCAAATAGTTTTATCACAATTTCCTCTTCGATAAAGCTTTGGATGTATTCTTGGTTAACTCCTTCGCATAAATAAAATTGGAATCTTTCAATAATTTGTGACGCAGAATTATTGCAGGAGTATTCGTGAAAGTCAACCTGTAATTTATTATCGTGCAATGATCCTGCACGACAAGGGCCACAGGTGTTCACGCAAGGCACTGAAACAAATTGGTGCCAAAATATTTTTGCGGAAATCAGTGATCTCTATGTATCACAGTATTACAAACGATTTCTCAGGCGAAAATACTGACACAAAACATCTAAGACTAAAGAACCGAAACTAACACATGACAGATAATCTAGAGACGTATGCACAAGCGAAATGACGGCTTTGGAGAGCAATACGGTGGAAAATCATAATGCAATGACCAGTTAGAGACGAACATACCACGCGACCAAACAATAACATTTCCCAGACCCATTTACGTAGGTACAAGAAAATTGTAATACACAATGAATAACCCACTAATCTTTTTTTTTTTAACTTCAATATTAAAATTACAATGCACAACAATTTTGTTTCATTTCTTGTCAAACGCAACGTTCAAGTTCGCAGATGACATTAATCGGTTAGCTGTGTACGCAAGAAGGAACATAACTGCAAAACAATGGCAGTAATTTTGAGTATATCAATGTTTATAATCAAATGGGGCAATCTTGACAACTGTCCTCTATTGACCCCAAGTCCCTATGAACGTTTTCGATCACAATGACCGGTACTAACGCATACCATAATATTGCCCTTTCTTCCCTGGACATCCTGCACAGACGTTCACTTCATACAAGTTAGGCTTTTATTTATTTTAACGTATGTTTCCTCTAACTCTTTTGGGATGACATAAATTTGTAGTATGTTTCAAATGTTACACTGAATAAAATACTTATTAGTCACTGCAAAATATTTTGTATAAATGGACCTTACCAAATTTTTTTTTAGTGACCACAAAAAAATTTTCCTGTCCCCAATAAAGTTTTGCAGTGACTACAAAAAAATTTTGTAGCCACTACAAAAAAATTTGGAAAGGTCCATTTTAACCAAATATTTTGCAGTGACTAATAAGTATTTTTTTCAGTGTAAATTTAATTGAAACCTATATGGCTGTGAAAGTCTGTTTTCTTAATATTTTTAGAAATGTTAATGGATTTTTGGCTGGGTCATACAGCTGGCAGTATATGCAGGATGTGTTACTTCAATAAAGAAAAACTAAACAAAAAAGAAAACTGATACGTGGGGTAGTACTTGTTTTATTAACATTTCTCTTTTTTACTGATTATGTAGAGTAGAAAGTTGAAAGAAAAGCTTGCATATATGAACATTTTCTAAACTTTATTTTTGTGTCTTGCAAAACATTTATATTTTTGCCAATGCGTGCATTTTGCACAGAACGCTACACGGACAAACAAATTAAGCAACACATAAACAACACGTAATATTTGCTCGCCGCTAACAATTCATGAAGTACGATATTCTCTCGCCATGTGACATTAAAATAATATTTTGCTACCTTCAAACCCTTAGCTTCGTGAAACAAACAAAACAAAAGGTAATACCACAAAGAGATGGTACCAAAAGGAATCGAATATCGCGCTTTAGCTGTGCGTCACTGCAATTTCGCGCTCATGAATAAAACAGCGGCAAAAAAATTCACGGGGTCTATGTTCGACGCGACATGAATCCATCATGCAGTATTCTCGTAGAATGCTAACATTTTATATTCACGTCGCACAATAAAATGAAAAGTTTTATCGTTTATGTTTCTTGCGAAAATTAATAGTAACTCTGCACTCTTTAAACTGCAAATAACTATTAGTACATAAACCACTGTATTAAGGAAAACAACATTACGCTACTGAACTCCTGGAGCAGAAATTATTATATTAACCCCTAGGATCCCTGTATTGATCGCCAACGAGTGGTTCACCATAATGTGAGAATTTGAATTATGAGTACAAAAATCACATTTTCGTCGCAAAATTTGCAGTTCGTTTCACCTCAAAACGCACTAGGTAAACAGTTTAACAGTGCCATAGAGAATTAGTTCATCGAACGTTTAGAAATACTTAAAATTGTGCATCTTGGTTATGAAACTGGCAAGCCTCTACAAGAGTTGAAATAAATGTATGTATACATAAAATAATAATTATTAATTTACGTAGATGGTCCATTCCGGAACACCTTAAGCTTTTTTATGGTTTCGTTTACGAAGGATTCATAATGCTATCATTTGCCAAAAAAAATTCCTTTCTTCCGTCCACTTGGTACTTCCTTCTTTATAATTTTATTCTTTGTAGTAACTTCTCGCTTTTCAATTTAATTTCTCTGTGCATATTTTCATTTGAAACTTCGTATGGTTGGATTTGAGCCTTTTTCATGTCCTCTTTTATTTATTGTGTTCAAGGAAAATTCTTCAGTTAGTCAAATCTTTCAAGAATTGTGTAAGAGGCTCTTAACATGTCCATGAAGTTTAAGCCTTCTTTTCCTGAAGTTTTCTGCAGTATTAAATAGTTATTGGCGGATTGCAATGATTAGTATAGCTTCGTGCATTTTCAGAGTTTATAAAATTTTAAAATTTTGGCCAGCACTTTGGTGAAAATGAAAGACGACTGGATTGTTGGGGCAGAGAATGGAAGGGTATCACAATGACCTCTTCAAGCAGTTGCAATGGGGAGCCAGCTGCCTCTCCCATCCATCACGACCCATGGCAGATGGCGTCTCGACAAGCGCATTTCCGTCGCCTCTGCCCCCCGGCTGCCGCTGTTATTAAAAATGACTGCGGCTCTTTATTGGAGCCATGAATCTACCCCCAAACCCTACCACTAAACCTCGTCGGGAAAAAAGGGCGGGAAGAGAGACAGGCGGAAAGATGGAGTCACATGATGAGGGCAAGAATTCGCGATATTGCACTACTTTGCTGCCAAACATGGCACAGACGTATTGTACACACAACTATCGTTTTATATCCGATTCGTCAAATTGCTCAGTCCAACATTGGGAGTACAGAAAATAATGACAAACTCTTTGAATGCTTCATGCAACAATATCTCACAATAGACATTTAGGTACCGCAACACAAAATAATTGTTATTCCTACTACTGTGCTTTATAAGTAGGGAAATGAATATTTCGCGAGTGAAATTACCTACATGAACGAATACACTATCCTGCATAAACTTAAACCACAACTATTATCTTACTAGATGCTACTCACTGCAACAACAATGAACGAACAGACAGACTTAACTAGAGGGACGCTGATTTTTGGTAAAAATAATTTCACACAAACTTGTTTCACTACATTTTGTGCAAATTTGCAGTTTTTCTTCAAAGGTATTGCCAGACTAAGGCTTCAATAAGTTGACAGCACCAATCAGAGAAAGGTTACTGGGACACCATATAGCTAGGGCCATGAACTTTACGCGAAAAGAATTTTGCCCCAGTTTCTTTCAGTGCCTTTTATTCACATCTGCAGCTCTGCTTCATAGTCAGTAGACCCCCAGAAATTTCGTGGATTCATTTGAATTAAAGATGAATTGAAAAATCCTGCACGTAATAGTTCCTTAAGATATTAGGTCACTGGTTATTAAACTCGTATTTGAGGAATGTGAACCAATAGCAGACCTGTATAAAAACACTCACTGAACTGACTCCCACGCACAGAGAAAAAGGTTTGCTACAGTTAACCACACGTAACTTTGTATACGGCTAAACAAAAAAAAATATTTTATCCAACAAAAGTTTTGCCGCCTGAACAATCTGTCAAAAGCGTAACAAATTGGTTTTGTTGGTCTAACATAATTCATGTTTGACGGGACCAAACCCTGCTGTTGAGGTAACAAAATCAGTCAGGAAATTATATATTTGGTTGATTCAACGTTTACACGGTTGTTTCGCCATTTACAAACATATATACAGTTGACTCAACCAAACCTTTTTCTCTATGCGCTATCTTGGCACATGTACGCGTCTTTGTTCAGACAGGTCTCTTATTTGACTGCGCCAGTCAGAATAAAGTTATTGGAGCACCATACACTGATAAAAGAGTATAGTTGCAGATACCATACTTGTGTTAAAATAGGGACAGCAAAATAGTTTGGTTTTTGTTACTGCTCTGGACAGTTGCTTCAACAATCTGTTTTGTAGAAGTTACTATCTGGTTTGTAAAAACAACAAGGATATTTGTTTCTTCTAGAAAACAGATTGTTGAAAGAACTGTCCAGAGTAGTACCAACAACAAAACTGTTTTGTTGTCCCTATTTAACACAAGTATGGTACCTGCAACTACACTCTTTGTTCAGTGTACGTCTGCGATTTATAAGAAGAACTTTAAGACAAATGAGAGTTAAAACATCCCATCAGTGAGCGTGACGAAGATTTGTAGATGTGCACAAGAGGCACAGAGACCAAATGGTGCAAAAATGGTTTCGTTACAAATTTGTGACATAACCTATAGATTATCCATCTGCAGATCAAAGCTACAGACAAATTACACAAATCAGACAAACCACGTCTTAGAACCTGTGTGCAAAGAACATTAAGATTAGCTCAGTAGCCATTTTCATGAATAATATTCTTCTGCGAATTGAAGGCAATCTTCTACACTGGACTTGCACTTCACAGATATCTAACTACTATTGTTATGACCGTCATATCATGTGCGCAGTTTCAAATCCCGAGAATTCAAAACATGATTCTACGATAACTCGACATGACAAACATTAAATAATGTCTGGACTTGGAGAACACATGGGGACTTTCTCCATGATGTGTTGCCACATTGTGCGCTATAGAACATTTTTCCAATAACATTTTCGTCTTCTATTTAGCCATGGCCGTCTTTAAGTAGAAGGCCGGAGTCTTGAATGTGGCAACACTGCATCGGAGGCCTGCTGCCGGTCGCTCATTGGTATCCCTAGTCTGTGCAGACGTGTACACGCCACTAAAGCTGCATCTATACACATGTCAGATGCTAGTATGGCCAATAAGTGACAAGCAGCAGGCTCCCGATGCTGCGTTGCCACATTCAAGACTCCGGCCGTCTACTAAAGACGGCCATGATTCAGCCCAGTAATCGCGTTACGTCCTTATTTCACGCCAGTTTCTGGACAACCTGGTAGAAATTATGTACAGTAGGTAGAGTTAAGAGGGCGTGGTACATAATTCAACGCTAAAAGCATTTATCTATAAATGTAGGTTTCTTGAAACTCAATTTGCGAAAATTAAACAATAGCAATTTTAGACAATAGTTTAAGCTAACGTTTTAAACAAAATTGTTTCCAGTGATACCAACTTCTGAGGCACAATTTTTGACGCCGGAACCTCGTGCATTTAACAGCGGCGCAAGAGATCACGCGTAACGAATTACTAGAGCCACGATTTTGTCGCGATAAGATTTTTGCAACATTTTGTTTCAGTGTCTCGCGTACACCTCGGCAGCTCTGCTTCACGGCTATTGGCAGTCAGTTTTTGCTCAGACACGTCCCTCATTTGACTGCATCAATAACAATGAGGCTATTGTGACGAAACTCGTCTGTGATTTGTCAGTAGAACCTTAAGACAAGACGTGTGGCTGTTAAAACGTCCAATCACTGACCATGAAACAGAGTTGCGGATGTGAACATAAGGCATGGAAACCACATGTTGCAAAAATCTTTTCGCCATAAAATTGTGGCTCTAATTACTGCACATCGGCAGTTCTGATCCACGACTATTGGCAGCGTGTCTTTGTTCAGACACGGTCTCTCATTTGACTGCACCAATCATAATAAGGCGATTGTGACAGTATACGTCTGTTATTTGTCAGTATAACTCCAAGAGTTAAACCGTCCAATCACTGACCTTGAAGCAGAGGAGCACATGTGTCCATAAGACACTGAAACTACTTGATGCAAAAGTCTTTTCGCCATAAAATCGTGGCTCTACGAATGAGTAATTCTGGATAAATATTTACTCGTAAAGTTGGCAAATACCATTATCTAGGGTTGTCATTGAGTATTTAATCTATGTTGACTTCGAAATAAGAGTTGAAATACATTTATGTTCTCAGCGTTTATTTATCTACTAAGCATTCTTAAATAGGTTGGTTTCGTATAGGTAGAAATGTGTGTAGGGAAATAAATAGATATATTTTGTTGTTATTGTATGTAGAGCTTAGTATCGTGTTCTCGCCCACGAAACAAGCAATGCAGTGAATTAGAAACCAATGAAGAAGGGATGTTGCCTACATATAATAAAAAAACGCTTAAGCAACGACCTGCACTTATTTAAAAAGAACTGCAGAAAACCGAAATTCATAATGGCGAGAATAAAAACCTCGAAGTACCGGATGCGAGTCCAGGGTTTCTACGACGTCGCCACCTCAACCCGGTTGTGCAGAAGGTCGAGTTGCGCGTGTGCCAACTGCAGCAAAGTTAAGCGGTAGACGAATGCGTCTAAGCTATGTTTGTCGACGTGACGTAAATATCAGCGCTAAAAGTTTGCTGGCGGCTACCCGAGCACTTACAAAATGAAACTACGAGAATAAATCTCCGGACGAAGCTTAGTACGTTTAAGAATCATTTGGACCTTAGCATTTATTTTCGTTTGAGGCACGGAAACGTGAAAGGCGATAAGTTGACACCAATGCATGAGTTACACACCGCTTCGCCTCTAAGCGCAGAGTACTGAACTAACGTGCAGTGTTTTCGTAGAAAGTGTTTTTCAATAAGACTTCAAGCGGTGAACGTATGACTAACTGTGTAAAATACGTGTTTGTCTAACGCAGGTCTCTATTGTTTAGTTTTACGATTACGGACGATATTTTCCAGTCACGCTACAGCAATGTCCAAAAGCCATTTTATCACACTTAGTAAGCGGACAGAGGCATTTTTTAAAACCATTGGGACAATATTTGAAGTGTATCTTCTTTTCTTAGATAAACGCATTGGAAACACATTCACCAGTTATAAATGAAAGCACACTTTTCGTACCGTGCTCTAGCACAACTCATGCGCCAGGTTTTTTACTAACTCTTAAATCTTGTCGGTTGGAAAAATTTCGGCATTTTTTATTTGTACGTTAAGTGTCAATTACTTCTAATGCAATTTATTACAATGACACGTTTTAGCTTACAGTTTATTTATAATAACTGGGGTCTTATAATACTCGAGTTTTTTTTCGGTTACAAGACAATTTAAAAAAATTGTACGTTTGTGTTACTTTCGCAGTTAATCCCTGAATTTTTCGATACCGAATGGAGGGCGATTTGCCAACAGCACAGACGCAATCAAGGCCAGACCCAATCAAGTGGTATAATTGTATTAAGGAACAGCTTGAGAGGTATATTGTCATATAATATACATATATTCTTGCAGGACAGCCTGAGGTCAGTCAAACAGCAAATTTTTCCGGTCGCTAATAACACAAAGTCAAAGTTCTAATTTTACTTTTTTTTTTTATTTGCCCAAAGTAAATATACACAAACTTACATAATTTACAGGGAATAAAATATTAGGCACTTGATAAATATGGACACTTGATCTTAGCGAAATCTTTTTTTACACCGTCTTATTTTAGTGATTCACGTCCACACGGGTAGCACTTCCGTATTGTCTGGGTGTCTACCCATAAATCACAGACGTTCAGTGTCATTATAACCTTAATATGATTGGCACAGTCAAATAAAAAACGCGCTTGTCTTCACAGAAACACCATGCAAATTACCATGAAGCACGGCTATAGATGTGTCACTGAAACAAGCTGATGCGAAAAACACGTGGTCCTATTGATAACACAATTGCTATCATTATTTACTTTTTATGTTACTGTAAAACAGATAAGTCTGTACAATTGTTTAGAATTTTCAAAACGTACAAAAACATTTCCAAGAGTGTAGATTATTGTCATCCTCGTGTAGTGTTTCGTGACAGTATTTTTACTAACGTCATTTCTGTTAAGTGGAATTATTTATGTTAATGCTTTCACCTTCACTTTGCTCACACCTGCAGTAATACTCTACGGAATGTTAGAGTGTTGGCATTGTTTCCATTTATTTTTTAAACATTGTCATGTTGACGAGTCTGATTTTCAAAATGTCTAAGTTTCATGCAATGAAAGCAGCATTTGTTATTACAATTATTTGCGTAAAATCGTGGAAAATTCTGTATCCGGCAAAGAAAATAGTTTATTTCTACTCATATTTATTAAGGAAAAATTACTGAATTTGTAATAATTTGAAGCGACGTCCAACTCACGAATGAATCAGAGCTGTATACAAACACAAACATTCAACCCGTGGCTGTACCAGTGTTCTTGATTTTATGTTAGTGACATGCTGCCAACCCCAGTTCATGGAAGTTTTTTCCCTTGTCTCCTTCCAGGTCCTGCAACTTCTGTGGATCAAGAAAATACCGCACAATCCTGCTATAACTTTTCCAGACAGCTTAATAAGCTTGCTGCATGTCTGTAGTAATCTTGCAAAAATTAGTAAATAGCCATGCAATAAACATGAGCTAGGACGTTGAAATCTTCAAGTAAGTGTGTAGGAAGTTTACTAGATAACACTTAAAGAAATTGCTGCAAACATAATTTGTAAGCCAATTTACGCTTGTATTGAAATACAATAGACTATTTTAAGCCTGCAATAAATTTGCTGTAAGATTTCAGCAGGCTGACTTTGCCAGCACACAAACTAAAATTGTAAGTATTTTATTTTATTTTTCTTTAAATTCGATACTGTTTATTTGGTGACAAAATAATTTATTTTCTAACCCGATTTTTTTTGGGGATTCGAACCTTTGACCCTTGCGTACTAGGTAAACATGTTAATCTCGTGACCATGGTGAACTCACAAAACCGAGTGGTGTGCAATATTAACATATCTATCACAATGAACTGAACTTTGCAATGTGCTTGGTCATTCACAAACATGCACTAAAATCGAGATAAATCAAGCTGAAACAAACTAGCTCAGTGAACGCTTAATGTAAGTCTCATGGACAATATTCCTAAAACATAACTAACACAGAAAATGCAAGCTAGCCGGACACTTGAAACAGGCTCCCGGCAGGTCACACGAGAAAGCTCTATGAAGTATAAATCCAGTAAAATTCGAACTTATAATTTTGATTCAGGACTGCAGCAAGTCCAGTGTATTGCTATGCAAGTAAAATACGTCTGAAAATCAAGCTTGCTACAAGCTTAATTCATGATTGCTGCATGTATACTGATAGAGGTTGTTGTTCAAGTAAAATTCCGAAGAAATACAAATTTACCGTATGCTTGCGTGCTATGTGGGTGTCGTTCGTATACATTTTTAGAAAATTGTCTTAGCTATGTCTACGGAAGCTTCCAACATTGTACATTAACTCATACATTATCGTTAAAAAAATTTTTTACAGAAGAGCTAAGTGATTTTATGGGTCTGAATTTTCGCCTGAGGTAAAGGCACTCTTCAGGCTCTCCAAAACCTTTCCACAATCCCAACACTCGAGGTTGTACATACCACTGCAAGTCCAAGCTGGTAAATACGATCTGCTCGTACGTTCTCGATATGTTGAGAACCGCTAAGTCTAGTCAAATTACCGAATGTGGTGGAGCAGTGGTGAAACACTCGCCTCGCATTCGGGAGGAACCAAAGTTCGATCCCTGACTCCGGCCGTCAAGATTTCGGTTTTCCAAGGTTTTCCGAACTCACTACATGCGAATGCTGGGATGAATCTTCAAGGCTACTGTCTACAGCAATTTTAATCATCATATTTTTATATTTGTATCCGATATTTTTTTTATTTTAGACATAAATTGTTTGCGCTTATGAAATTTATTATATCTCATATTTTTGGCATAATGGTTTGAAGATGTCATTATATTCATGTTATCGTTTTATGTACGACGTTTAAACCAACTGACACACCGAACTGAAAAAAAAAATCGCAGTGAATAAAGTTGTTACAGACTACAAGTTCTCCTATATATATATATATATATATATATATATATATATATATATATATATATATATATATATATATATATATATAAATAAATCCTAAATAATTTTGTCTTTAAAACAATTTTTAATTTTTATAATCTTTGTTTAAAATTTTAGTATTTTTATTTAAATACAATTTTTGTGACAAACTGTATTATTGTGGACATACGCAATTGCGATATTATGCCGTCCCAGAAATCTTAGGACACAGTAGATTTCCAAAGGCCGACTTTTCACGACGTTTCGTGAGCTGACATCTGCTCCCGTCTTCAGGTTAGTAAGATATCTGGGACGAGATAATATCGCAACGGCGTATGTCCACGATAATACAGTTTGTCATTCTGTCACATTGCAAGAAACATTCAAAGACATTAATTTTATTTGTGTTTGTTTTTATATAAGAGAACTTGTAGTCTGCAGCAGCGTTACTCATTGTGATTTTTTTTTCAGTTTAGTGTATTAGTAGATGTTAGTGTCCTACATAAAACTGTAACATACAAATTGTGATATTTACGAGTTATAACGCAAACCCTATGAGAGATAAAAAAAATTCATGAATGCAAAATGTAGACACAATTTACGTATGAATTCAGAAAAAAAAACTTTTTTTTGTGCAAACATAGAAACAAAAATATGCGATGAAAACTGCTGTAGAACGTTCTCTTAAACAGACCCTGGACCTAACACTTTCTACAGAGTACATCTTCCATTGCATTGTGCTGTTCGAGGGCATATAATGGCTACAATTACATACATAAAGAATCGTTTGTAATTTTTCTTCTGAGTTTTAGGAATTTTTATTTGTTGTGTGGCATCGTGTCAAATAAAACGTCTGCCAATGACCATGAAACAGAATTACATTGAAACAAAACGATGCAAAAATATTTTCGCGACAAATAAGTATCTCAGTGGTTGAGAGTCTGTACGAGTGTGTGGATCTGTGCGTGCGCGTGTGCTGCGTTTGTGTAGGATTATGCTTTGTGCGTTTGACAATTTCTTTTTTTGTTTACTTGTATAAATGTGTATTTGTGTTTGAGTATATCGGTGTATGTATATACCTATGTGTGTATGTATGCAGGATGTTTGATAATTATAGGTAAAACAGAAAGGAGTTTGTCGAGGGCTCTGAAATAAGCAAAACGACGGTTTTCGTGTTACGACGTGTGGACACATGCAAACCTGGCAATGTTTTTGAACGTGTACGGTCATCGATGTGAAGACGTGCTGAAGCCTGCCTTAACATGAACGCCGTCCATTTCGAACACTTTTAATATATTCGTCCACGTGTGCAGCATTTTGACATTTTGATCCTCAGGAACACTATTATTATAGCTTTCCTGTCGTAACATGTGATGTGTCATATTGTGAAACCATCGGTTTCCGGTACTATGTTTATGCATTGTTTTTTTTTGTTTCATCGTTTCCGACACACACCTTTCGTTTTGTACTTATAATTCCCAGACAGCCTGTATACGTATGTGCATGTATGCGTTTACATACATATATATATATACACACACAGATAAATTTATAAGCATATTTCAATATTTGACAACGTTAGGTGTAGTTTACTTGATCATAACGCCGTGAAATTATTGTTATGATTGTTTAATTCATTTCCTTGGATGCGTACTGTTACCAATCATATGTTTGCCTTTCCCTCTATATTATCATAGTAGAAATACCATATGCATCCGTGCGCATTACCATAACAATTGTCATCATAATGTTTTTAATGTTTTATGTATGCAGTTTTAAGTGCAATCTATTCCTACGGTGTGTTGGTTAAGTGTACGAGAAGGCGGCATCGCTAAAGGCCTTGTTACGGAATTTTGCAGTGATTTCGAAAATATGTTTCTTTATTGCTACCTAATACTCATATCAAAATTTCGCTGCACATTTTTGACACGTATATGTTATAATTTTTAGCTGAATTTTTTGTAGAATTATACTGAACGGTTTTTTAGATTTTATTACCCAAAGTACCGCGGTTTTTCGTCGTGAAAATAAGCAAAAATGAAGGAAATTATTTTTTTTGCTGGCAAATGGTACATTATTTTAAAAAACGCGTCCACAGTATTGTGCATCGTGTGATTGTACATTGACAATATTTTTTTCAAAACTTTTGGTTAAAAAATATTTGAGTTATTGGCACCAGTCTGAAAAAAAACTCGGGAACAAGCCCTTAACTTCGTCACAGTGGAAATAAAGACGCTTTATTTTTGTTGTTATTATTGTTATTATTATTACTATTACTATCTTCACCATGGTCATTGCCAGTCAGATTCAATATCAGCGTCTCTCGTGTGTAAAGCCAATATACCCTAGCAATATTCCCTGTGCCTTGCGACTTTTATTGCAGTCTTCTTTTTTCGTGGAAGATAGAACATGTGGGTTCTAGCTGTATACGATGCATCTGTTTTAATGAGTTTTTAGGAATGGTTGTAGTAAGGAATGGGGGAGGGTGTGAACCTACCAATTGCTGCGTCGTTTCAAGCTACCAAGTGTCCGTCAAAACACGAGCTCCCCTCGAGGCATGGCCATTCTTGCATTTTTATCACGACTCTAGTATCTATTCCTCCACATATCTTACTCATCACCCCCCATCCTCCCAAAGATAAAACATTCCTGCCTTGGCGTGGTGCTATTTGTTTTGCGAACGCGTGCACCCGTCGGCCAGTTTTACTTTTTTTTCTCTCCCTTTGAATAAACCCCACGCCTACGTAAAGCATAAAGAAACCCTGCTTTTCTATGTTCCCGGCGCAAACGTATGTATTTTTCATTTTCCTTTTGCGCCTACGAGCCCTCGTCTAGTGGTGTGGTCTGGTCGCTAGTCTTTCAACGCCCCCTGTCGACTTGTTAAAATATTCATATTTCAATTCCCTCAGAACGGAAAAGTCACCTTTAGAATGTTTCTCAAGGGTTCTTCTTTTCATGAAACACCTTCAAGTAAGTTTGGCTCCGGGGGAAACCGCCGGTAGAAGATCCTCATGTCTATGCAATCATCATATCTGTGGTAGAAGTTTGATTTTTTATTTTACCAGAACCTCTACGTTTTATTCAAAGTAGTAAATATGATCGTAAATAATACCGTGATTTTCTGGCGCAATATACTGTAAATACCTATATCTCTTACACGAGTTTCAACATGCATTAAGGGGGAGCGTTAGAAAATTTTATTATGTTTTCAGTTTTTGAGCCATTACATTTATTCACCGTATTATCAAAATTTTGTTTTCGTCGAAAAAGCGTAGGATATATATCCTTGGTAAACTGCTTGACATAAATAATAATAGACTCTTTCATTAATGTGTCATGCAGAATCATTGCAAGAGAATTCTACTTGACAAATTAATAAAGGATTC
This sequence comes from Medauroidea extradentata, assembly GCA_003012365.1. Lineage (NCBI taxonomy): Eukaryota > Metazoa > Arthropoda > Insecta > Phasmatodea > Phasmatidae > Medauroidea > Medauroidea extradentata. The sequence goes on from PNEQ01107838.1 coordinate 25,526, forward strand.
CATTATGCTTCATGTCAATCAGTATATCAAGAATGTACCGTAGTCTACGTCGAATAGAAAACTTGCATAATACATTTGAATAATTCTTGAGGCTCAAAAACTGAGAAGACAATAAAATTGTATAACTCTCCCCATCAAGGCCGTTCATGTTGCAGAAATGCTTAATATCATGTTAGCACGCCATAGTACTCGTTTTTATTTTTACCTGTAAAATTTATTTAGCTCTCAAAGTCTTCCCGTTGCGACATGACTAAGTCAAAATTTACAAGTTACAGCTACATAGGAATAACAGAAACCAAGTGAGTTATTTGAATGAAATAATTTACACCGAAATGAGATATTTTGGGTCATACGCTAACAGATTTAAAAACGCAATGAAATCCCTTCGCCCCTTTACAAAAATCAGAAAATGATTAGAGTTTACTTCATTTATAGCAATTTTTGAAAAAAAAAAAAAGACAAAAGGACTTTGTTTCATTTCCGTAAGTCACTAGATTTGTCTTATTCCTACGTTCCCGTAACTTGCAAATTCTGAATCTGACATGCCGCTATGGTAAATCTATGAGATCTAAAAAATGATGCACTTGGAAAAAGTAGTCACAAGAAACTTCAGTAAAACGAACACTATGTCGTGTAAGTATAAAATTATCAATTTTTGCCACGTGAACACACTTAAGATGGCCGCCTACGTAGGGTATCGAGTTATGTGCCGATAGTCAGTATATGGAAGTTTATTTGATATTTGTTCAACGTGAACGAGTAGAGGCACTGGAAAATCGCAGGAAATGTTGACGGTTTGCTAGACTCCAACACGCTGTGTATAATATTGAAGGTTTTTGTTTCGATATGGCTATCGTATACTTGAAGAACTGTTTATCACTTTAATAGGCCCAGCTATCACTGTACAGTTTTACACAGGACATGGGTGATTTGCCCCAAAACTGTTCACACGTGTCACAAATCTCACCGTTCAATCTCTTACAACATGAAGTGCCCCACTCACTTATTCATTCACTCATCAGCGCACAGCCTAACCGCTGGACCTAGAAACGTGAAATTTTCAGTTTAACTTCCCTTCGCGGCGTAGGCACCAACTAAGGAAGAATTTTTCGAAAATCGAAAATTAATGTGGTGAAATGGGGCAAAACGTAATTTAGCTAAATTCTCGATAACTCTCTAACCTGATGATACATTGTTAATATTTTTACTTCAAAACATTGCCGAAGCAAATGCATGTTTCATAATTCTTCGATTTTTCGGAATTCGGAAATTAAGAGGGTGAAAAGCCGTTAATTGCGTTTTCATTAAATTCTCTATTTCTCTTAAACCACTTAAGTTATCGAGGTGATCTTTGCATCAGAAGGGTGCTCATGTAAACGTCAAAAAAGTTTTAGGGTTTTTCTAAATTTGTAATTTAAAGCCGGCAGTAAAATTAAACGTGATTTCAATTAATCATCCGTGTCTCCTGAACCGTTTGAGAAGTTGATGTCGTTTTTTCTTTAAAATGAAGCTTACGTAAATACCTGAAAAGAATTTTTAAGTTTTCTTCAATATTCATCGTTGAAAGCTGGTAAAAAAACGTGTTTCCAAGTAATCGTCAGTATCTCCCTAACAATTCGAGATATCGAGGTGTTTTTTTCTTTAAGATGAAGCTTACATATACATCTGAAAATAGAACTATTTTTTTTTTTCGAAATTCAGCAATTGCGGGTGTGAATAATAGTCAAATGTTACAGAATTCCCTAAAAGTTAGTACTGACCACGGAGAAATTACTCAAAATTTGCAATCTATATGTTCTTTGCTATACAAGACATTCATTGATTATCATAGAGAAATAAAGATGAATTAAAAACAAAGAGTTTCGGCAATTAAAGTATGCACAGCGGAGTGGACTGGATCAACTGACACTTAATTAAATGTTAGTTACTCTTTCCTATTGTACACGCGGGCGAAGCCGTAACGGGACAGCTAGTAATAGTATAGATTTTAAATATTTTCGTTATTTCGCAGCACCTCAATGCATGAAGGATATTGATTTACGAATAGCATTCATTTGAAAAACGGTCCACACGCGTATACGAATCTCAGTTCCTCCGTTATTATTTAATTTTTGCCCCACGATTTTAAAAATAGGTGAGAGTTTTTTTATGCGCTCATGAAAATACACTCGCTGGAGTAGCTTACGTTACTTCAGTCACGTGACCAGTCTTTGTCTTTTACCAAGATTTTACTACCATCTGCAAGAGTATTCAAGGTTTTAAAATGACGGGAGTCGATGCCTACATGTTGTTTACTTGATAAATATTTTTTTCTAAACACAAGATCCACAGTGCTATCTATACATGTATTATATTTACGTTTCCATGTATTAGTTTAAGTAGTTGACCGACAGGCCATTAGTTGAAATTTCGAACACGGATAAACTTTTCTGGTGTAAAATTTAAAACATCTAAAACTTGTAATTTTGACTGACACAACCCTACCCTCGTGAATTTTCGTATACGTCTTTTATGTATAAAAACCTTTGTGCAGAATCATTGCTAAGCTACAGACGTGTAAAATACATATTAATCTTTAACGTTGTGTCATTAAAAAATTTAGTTACCACTGAATGACCCACAGACGCAAGAAGTCAGCACGCTAGTCGAGTGACATGCATCTAGAGGTTGGGCCGCGGTGGCCGAATGCTCAGACCACTCGCCTCCCAACAAGGCGATCCGGGTTCGATTCCCAACGGGGTCGGTCCCCGGATTTTCGCATGTGGGCATCGTCCGCTGGTTCGCTGGTCGGTGGGACATCACGTTTTTCTCACCACTTCATTCCGGCCCTGCTCCGTACTCACGTTATGTCACCCTTCACCAACGTTTAAGACCTCGATGTTAAGCGCTGACCAAAATATCTCTCTCACCTGGAGGTTATCACGAGGCGTGATGCACCTGCTCCAATCGTCTAGACTTCCGAAGTACAAAATACATCCACTTAGGCGTACACCTTAAGAACTAGTAAACGCCAGCTTTTCTTACGTTCAAGGCTCGGAAACGGGGAAGGGGTTGATTCGAATAAAACACGTTCGTCATATACCTCATCGTCTCTAGGCGCGAAGTTCTAAAGTAGCGTGCAGTGTTTTCGTAGAAACCGTTTTTCAGTGGGACTTCAAGCGTAACCATATTATTTATTTGGGAAAGTATTTGATAAAGTCTAATGCAGGTTTCAACGATTTTGGGTTACGATTACGGTTGATATTTTCTCAGATACAGCAACGTGAAAAAGTCATTATTATTAATTTAAGGATCTTGGTAATCATGATTTTTACTAGCGTACGGCATTTTTAAAATTATAGGAACACAGTTTTAAGTGTGCCTTATTTTCGTAGGTGAACGAATTGTAGTCATTCTCAATAGTTACACAAGAAAAGTACTTTCCAAACCTAGCTAAAGCATGGCTCACGCGCCAGAGTTCCAGTAACCGTGTTCTGATTGGCACATTCATAGTAGCAACGACTTTGCACAAATACGCTTTGCCGATAACCACGAGCCAAAGCTGCAGGTGTGTGCATAAGACAGTGAAACCAGTTGACGCAAAAATATTTTCATCTGACCAATAGCGATCTACTGGTTGTAATACACCATATTACATACTGGGTTTACACAAGACGCAAAAATCCCTTACATAAGCAAATTAAATAACAGTTAATAGCATATAGGTTCAACTGCATTTATTAGTTGACGTCTAAGGACAGAGTAAATAATTTTTTTATTTCTCTAGACAAGTCGGTCGCCAGAAGTTCTCATCACTTTACCGCAATTGATTGCGATGGTTTTTGGTGAAAATAACTTTGCACCGACTTCTTTATGTGCACATCTGTACATAGTCAGTGAGTGGGTGTATTTTTAACACTCAGCGTGTTGGTGTACAACCCGCAAACGACAGAATTCCAGACACGCAGTAAACTGGTTCCGATTGGCTCCGTTAAAAGCGTGACTTTTCGAAACAAAGACAAGCTGCCAATAACCACGAGGTATTCATACAGATGTGCTCGTAAGGCACTGAAGCAAGATGGTGCAAAATTCTTTTCTCCGAGAATTAGTGGCTGTAGCGATAAATGGAGCAGAATTAGTTAGTGGGTTTTACATGGCACGATAATTCACTTTCAGATGTTGGTGATGTTTTAAAAAGAATATAAAACAGTATTACAGTTGTTTTAATGGCTTTATCATATTCACTGTGACGTGAAGTGCCGACGGGAAACTCTTAAAACTCAGAGAGAAAATTGTTGGCACTTGGCCAGCCTTAAGCCAGCTGATGCAAATTTTAAACGTGGCATCGCTGTTTAAGAATATGTTCTTCTCAGCTAAGTGAGTATGGGAATACGTCTTTGAATCAAAAATGTACTACGTAAAATGTATGACTGAATACTGCCACAAGAATGAATTTTCAAAAATTGATAATGCAGTAAAAATATCTAACAATCCCCTTAACATCCGGCCCTTGTAAGCATTCGAGAGCTACTTCGAAGTTTATAAGGATGTAGGTGGAAAGACGTCTGTATATTAAATTAGGTAATATATGTACATATACGTACGTATATACACACATCACGTTTATATTCCCGCAGCAATATGTTACTTTTCTCACTCCAGGTAACTAATATTGTCTGAAATATCTAAGTGCACAAGTTAAATAGTGAATGTCCACAGACTTTCCAGTAATTTTTCACTGATTCAATAAGTGAAAACTGTTCTTTGAAAACAACTGGAAAAGCGGTGAATATTCACTAACTCACTAGTGAGATGTTGGCACTCATTAAGGAAATCAGTGAATATTCACTGAATAAACAGTGACTGTTTTCACTGATTCAAATTGTTGAACCTGTTCCATCCATCAGCGTGAATCAGATTTGCTACCGAATATGAACTTGACATTGTCTTAGTAATTTAGTTGAGTCACCCCTCTGCAGGATTTGAAAAGTAAATGATGATGTAATTCACATTGTACAAGACTGCCCGAAAATATATTAAGTAATAAAAAATAATATAAATAAAAGGCAAATTATTCTCCCTGCTTTACCCAGAAAGGATGTGGTCGCAGGGAGACAAATTGGGTTCTACTCTGCGTGGCCCTGGCCACGAAAAAAAAAAAAAAAAAGCGTGAATCAGTAAATATTCACTAATTAAGATTTAGAGTGTGTGAATTAAAACATCCGACAACTATGACACAGAATTGAAATTACGCACTAAGGCACTGAAACAAACTGTCGTGAAAAGTCCATGGTCCTAGAAATTACACATTTATAATTTGCCAGTAGAACCACATCACCAGTGAGAGTCAAAACGTCTTTTCACTGGCCATTAATCAGAAATGCAGATGAGCAATAAGGCATTGACACTAAATGGTGAAAAAGTATTTTCGCTACAACATTGTGGCTCTTGTAGGATATCTAGCTAATTCTTGTTGTCATTTTTTATAAGCAATTGTATGAATGCATTTTCTTGGCCGCGTCTGAGGCTCACACCCACAAGCCGCGAAAGCCTGCGATCTATTTTAATAATATGAATGTTCTTAAAATATTGAAACGTGAAGCATTGCTTAGCATATAATCTTTGAAAGAACTGTGCAATGGGAATGCATGACTGGATTAAGTTGCTTGGACTTACTCCATTACGATATAGATAACTGTCAAAGAATACTGAAGATAGCGGAAAATCATAAATAAGCAGTGTATGCTTAATCAATAGGATACCGTAAATAGAATCGTATCCAATTTGTATGTATCCTACTGACTAAAGCATACTCTATTTATGTTGTTTCCAATACCATTAGTTTTTTTATGGTCATCTTTATCGCAATGAAGAATGTCCAAAATATTAAAACCAGTAACACTTGCCTGTACGACCTCGCAAAGTTCTACAAGTCATGCTCGATACAATATTTCCACTTAGAGACTAATTTGCTCGCTTGAAGCTCAATTCATGTTTCCGCCCTGCCTATCAAACCTGATTGAATGTTAAATTGTGATATATATTATATTGGATGAGGGAACTCTGGACCACCCACTCTGTGCAGATTGCTTGCTACGGAAAGTATGGCCCGGTAGGGAAAGCCAAAACAAGCATGTAAGAAGCTACGTGTGAGAGTGGTAAACAAATATACACAGGATGCAAGGTCATTTGCGAATACGGAATGTACCAAGTAAGCATTAATTAAAAGTGAGTAGAAAATACTGTTTGGAGAAGAGGTCGTAATGCATTATTTTATGAAGAATCATCTCCATGTTCAAAAACGAAAGTTGGTGCCCGAATTAGAGGGCGCGCAGTGCTTGAACCACTAGGAGTACGGTCCTGCAGAATATTTTCAGCACCTTTTCCATCTTTCTTCTTTTTAAGCCCTCCTTAAACATCCACCACCGACAAACACCCTAGGAGGGAATAGGGATAAAAACGAGTTGTTCTAGGCTTTTTCGCACACAACTGGCTATAGAACCTGAACGGTTTGAGACATCGACTTGAAATTTTGTATGGGTACTTGACTCTTCAATATCCCGAATCTAGTTTGTTTTTCTCTCTTTTTTTTTAGTTTTTTATTTTTTATTTTTTAGAAGTACCCCTTATTTTGGGGAGCTCCAAATTTTTTCTCAAAAACTCATTATTATTATTATTATTATTATTATAAGTTTACAAGAAAGAACGCCA
>PNEQ01107838.1:32315-68976 GCA_003012365.1 Medauroidea extradentata
TTTTTTTTTTTTTTTTTTTTTTTTTTTTTTTTTTTTTTTTTTTTTTTTTTTTTTTTTTTTTTTTTTTTTTTTTTTTTTTTTTTTTTTTTTTTTTTTTTTTTTTTTTTTTTTTTTTTTTTTTTTTTTCGCGAAAATAATTTGACCCAGTTTGTTTCAGTGTCTCACGTTCACATCTGCAATTATACTTCGTGGTTATTGGTAGCGTGTCTTTGTGAAGACCCGTATCTCATTTGACTGAGCCAATTACAAAAACTTTCCTGCAAAACGCCACACGCCTGTGATTTGCCGGTAGAATCCCAAGACTCGCGAGAGTTAAAATATCCAATCACTGACCACGAAGCAGAACTGCAGATGTGTACGTAAGGCACCGAAACAAAGTGAGGCAAAATTCTTTTCGCGAAAAACAGGGGTCCCTACCTGTAACTACTGAACCGTTTGACCTACAGAGCTGCCCATTGAACTGTGAACTACTTTTACAGATGTATATTCGTACTCAACGTTTTGATCAAATTCGAAAAAATTTTCGTCGATCCAAAATACCACCTAAGTTATGCGTACAAATATTCAAGTTTATTTATATTTTCGTTTCTACGTACTGTTTTATATGAGTGTGACGAACGTTATTAAGATATCTTAGAAAGTTTAGAAGATATGAATATGTATTTATTTAACTGTTTAATTTTCCGCGCTCCACACGTCCTCGCACCATGGGCAGTAGGCCCTGTCACAAGAGCTGCAGGCCCTCTAACCATGGTCCGCAGGTCCTCTCACACCAAGTGCCTTCGGCCCTCGCACAGTTGGTCGCAGGCCCGAGAAGCCACATCGAACAGGTCGAAAATCCCCTGTAACACCTGTTCGAATTATCATGCGAGTCTTGCTGCACTGAAAGAAAAGTATTGTCATAGGCACCATATTTGTGTTAAAATAGAAACAACAGTCCATTTAGGTTGTCGGTACTATATATGGATTGTTCCCGTAACAATCCATTGTGTAGAAGAAGAAATATGATCTGTAGAAGTAACGAACAACATCTGTATTTTAAAGAACATAATGTTACCTCTACAGAACTGATTGTTGTAGGAAAAATCCATGCAGTACCGACTTGTGTTTCATTAAAAAGAAAAAAAAACAGCGAAGCGGAAGTAAAGAGAAAAGAAATTCGCTTATACGGACTGCGCCACGAGAATAAGTGACAAAACTATGAGTAAAATATTCTTTAGCAAAAAAGTATCCAGATCCTTAAATTACGAGATAGTTCCAAAATACCAGTCAGCGGGAATTTACGGTAGGTTGTTCGCACTTTCATGTCATTTCCTCGTAAAAATAAATGGTCTAAAGAATTTTTACTGAAGCGTACTTTCTACTTAGTTTTAATATCAGACTAGCATAAGCCGGCAGACGTTGTCCTCCCAGTGTATATAAAAACCAAAGTATGTAGTTCGAATTGTGGATTCAGTTTCCTTATGGAGTACATGCCGTAAAGAGATGCTAAGTATAGAAGTTGATGTGTTGCAGCGGCATCTAGTGGCGAGTTCAAGCAAAATGTACATTGCTAAAATGTTATCCGTGTTCAAAAAAACATGTGTAAGTATTTTCATCGCGATATGTGAAACTGCATAGAAGTTGATGTGCGAGTTGGCGAGTTAGAGTAAAATTAATAGCATATAAAACTTTTCCGTAAAAAAATTCGTACCTATATGTGCCAAGTGGTTGATTTAACGGCGTCGGAGTTTTTTGATCTCGTACATAATTACATACATATATACCAACATAAATTGTATGTATGTTTATATATATATATATATATATATATATATATATATATATATATATATACATATATATATATACACACACACACATATATATGAGGGGCTTAGAATGATGTTGGTGTAAATCACCTTTATTAAGAGGTGCTTTTTTCATGCATACGAAACATTTTTTAAAAGAAAAGTAATGTTAAAACTATTGCACTTTTGTTTTACTCAATTTTCGAAGTAAATTCAAGTACGAGCGATGCGTTTTATATGAATAAGCAATTAATAGTTTTCGTCAAAATTACTGTACGTGACTTATAAGATCACTATCTTTCTAAGCCCCATCTATTATATATATATATATATATATATATATATATATATATATATATATATATATATATATATATATATGGATATGTATGTATATATACATATATGTATATATATACATATTTGTATATGTATATATATAAACACACACAGTTGGCATCAGTGAATTACCTGACAGCATGTATGCATGCATGTATGTATGTAGTATGCATGTATGCATGTATATAGTATGTATGAATTATTAAAAATCCTTAGTGAGCCGCGTGACTACGGACAAACAAGTCAGAAACACGAAAGCAAAAAAAAAAAAAAAACGTTAAAGGAAGCATTTCGCAAATTGCTGTTCTCAAGTCTGTGCCTCCCGCTCATCAGGGAGATTACCCACCGACGTGGTGAAGATGGACGTTAAAGAGTGGAGGGGGGAGGTAGGGGGAGTTATGCCGCAGCTCGACGTGTGAGGGGAGCTCGGCTTCTGTGGGTTGGTTGCACTGCGAGTACCGCATTGCGTTAACTCGCCCCCTAAAACCCCTGTTTCCCTTACCCGCCTTCCATCACAACCATATTAAGATGAGTGGCAGATTGTACAGTCCGTTCCAGGAACGAGATGAATTTCGTGACAACTGTCGAGGGAAACTCCAGATACTAAATCAGACTAGAACACAATTTGAACGCCGGCTTCCGAAGCGTGGACGGTCGGGCGCTGGCATTGGTGAGAGAGGTCCTGTGTTTGAATTCTGGCTCGAGCAGAGACGCTGTGTTGTCCTTTCACTTCATGTCACCCTCATCGGCTCTTAAGAGGGATGTGCGTCAAATCAATGAATTTTCACAATTTTCGACATAATTTTTTCCCTCACTTATTATTGAAAATCAAGGTTCGACAATCCGGCAATGACACTTTTATAAAACTTATTACATTACTACACAACAGACTGTCATATTTTTGGATCAGTGATGGCAGATAGGAAAAAGGGAGATTTTTCCTGTCTGCCGTCAGTGTTCCAAAAGTAAGAAAGTCTGTGAGTATGTAATTAAGTAAAACGGTGTACAAAAGTGAAATTTCCGGTTTGTCAAGCCTTGATTTTCGATAATAAGCGAGGTAAAAAGTTTTGTAGAAAATTGTGAAAATTCACTGATTTGGCGCTCCATCCCCCAAGACCTCGTTGTTAGTGGGCCGTGCAACCCTCTCACCCCACCTGACGTTACGCTTGAACACATTACAAAAATAAACAAAAAGTTACTGACAGTACCACGTCAAATTTAAATCAACAGCTTATAAATAAGGAAACCCAATTTTGCGGGGAAAAATATTGTCTGCACTTTCTTGTTTCATTGTCTTACTTGCATATCTGCATTATTATGCTTCATTGATATTGGCCGCTTGTTTTCATGTAAAGACGATTCTCATTTAACTGTACCAATCAGAAAAAAGGTAGTGTGTCACTACACGTATATTATTTTATGTAAAACGTTTAAAACCGGCCAATGAATGACCATGAAGCAGAACTGCAGATGTACACGTAAGGTCCTAAAACAAAGGGCGCGGAAACCTTTTCACTAAAATTATACCTACTAACTAACTTTACCTTAATCATTTTTAATGACATGGTATGCTTCTATTTGTAAAGCAAAGCAAATAATTTTTTCTAACTGGATTTTTTCAATGCAATGTAAACTCGGTAAACTATTTCTATATCATACAAAAACCGTGCCAATAGGTTATTTTGAACAGTAATAGTATTTGCCACTTTTTCGCTCTCCTGATGTAATAAGTACGATTGAGGAATTATTTCAACTACAATTGTATTCTTTGTCTTCCACAATCCACATATCTTTTTCTACAGGACGATAGTTATAGCCAATGAAACACTATGGTCTTTAGGCACAAATTTTTGTACAAAAGGGAAATAATACTTGATTTCACGACATTACAGGTTACATTAGAAAAAAGTACAGAACCACTTCTCAAAACTTGCTAAACGGACTTCTACAGATACAATTGTTCGGACACCCATATTGCTTCGTGGAACTTCAAATGTGTCCTTGTAGAAACACAACTTGTATGTTTTAACTTAATAAGTTAGCGCAATGTTTCTGTATTAGTGGTAGTGAAAGGAGGAACTTAAAAGTATTCATTTGAACTTGCCTCCTAAAGCCAACATGACAACATCTGTAAAAAAAGTATTTAAGAATTACTTTTTTAAATGAAAAATTTGCTGTAAATCTGTTGGGATTCAAATAAACTGTTTTGCGCTTGCTATAGGTGCACTTTTACCTTGTACTAACTAAACATATAAAATATTTACTTTTCTATATTATTATATTTGCATTGTGCAGTGAATGATATGACAACCTTAAATCTTTAACATTCAGGAGCTGAAATTCACATTGGTGTAGTTCACAAATATTTATCAGTGTCGTTTTTATTAATTTTATTCAAAATTTTGAAAAGAATTTTTTTGTAACAAATATGTCACTCTTAACTAAATTCCTGGATACCATTTGAGTATTGCAAGAATGAACTGCATTTTTCATGCGAATACAAAAAAAAATTGTTTACGTGAAAACATTTTTAACTAATTTGCCCAACTACAAATCTAAGTCCTTCATATAGTTACACATTATATTTACTATACGTTAGCTATAAACATACATACTGTGATTTATATGAAACACACCTTTACTCACAATCTCATGAGTTTGGTTGTCTACAACGTTTTCCTTAGCTTTCTACAATCGGAATTCCTGTAAATCCACGAACACGTAACTTAATACAGAAATCCACTGCAAGCTTGTTTTTATTGGTTTTTGAAAACTGACAAAGAAACACTTGGTAGATTTTACAAACTAAATGGCAGTGCAATAGTTAGTAGTGTAAAATTTATTTTTATATAGTTGCGTTTGCAGTCCGGTATATAGCTTATTTCACGGAAACAGCAAAGTTTCCTTCTTCCAAAGGGAATTTTTTCAGTAAAGGCTAATTAACAATCCCATTCCCGTACGCCATCCATACTTTAGAAACGTCAACAGCATCCAATCAGAGGCGTACTGTATTTTCATACGTCCGTCCATCATAAGCTTGGCTTACCTCTCCCTTTGAAGCCACCGTTTACCATGTGCATCAAATATGTTGTAATGTGAAGAAAAAAAAATTTGAACGCATTTAACAATTTTACCAATGTGCGAAAAAAAATAAAAGAACTTCGGACAAGGACAGCAGATTGTTTCTGTTATGGGAATACGCTTATTAAAAACTATGTTTCGGGAGCTCTCCAGCATAGCTTAGAACGAGCGGCCTTTTCAAACTGCCGTATCTGAAAATGTACCAACCAGGTGCATGTGAAAACTACTATGTGTATTGACGAGATACGATGCCAGTAATGCTAATGTGATTCCACGAGAGTTTTGTTCCTGAAAATAAAAAAAGAACTATTGATTTGTGGGATTTATTAAAAAACACTGTTGTATTGGTGAACGAAAACAGGTTCAACTCTGATTGGAACAACCTTAATTATATATATATATATATATATATATATATATATATATATATATATATATATACACATTTAGGTGCTATAAAGACTGCTTCAGCGAATGTATCAATACCTTAACGTGTAGTTCAGATTTCACTGTATAGTATCAGTAATACTTTAATGGTTACACATATTGTTACCAAATTTTGACTTTGAATATAAAATGATTTACTAAGCCCCGGGCCAACACTTTTGAAATACATGTTTGGAAAAATACAAATACTGAAATTTTCAATACTACAGATTAGTCCAGAAAGACCCCTTCCCCCTCCCGATAAAAAAAATAGTCACAAAAGCCAAAGTGAACAATAGTAAAATAGAAACATTGCTGTTCACAATAGTGCACGAAATCCAGTTTTACACAAACGTACTTTTAAATGACCACATACTCCTTGCAGTACAGTTTACAGTACGCTACCTAAAATTCCAGACGTACCAATGCTGTCCGCGCACCCTAATATTTTTGTCCACGATAATACACAAAATCGAGTTTTGCATTAAGAACTAAGATATTTACATAAAAATTTGTATGTGTCTTCTACGGTGATAATAGAACAAGGTAAACTGTTGATGGAAGGAAGGCAAAAGCTTACTAAAGCCTTTCTTCCAGCCTACTCCTATATTTTTCGTTATTACATGCCTCAATCTACAGTGCAGGTTACCATGTGTAACTAGAGACATCGGAAATTCGCGGGGAAAATTTGAGTGTCTGCTACGTTTCAACGTACTGTCTATAACTCTGGCGGATGTGTGTTGATTTTGGCTATCATTAATTTGAAGCACTGTTTCTCTGTACAACAGTCTCAGTTGAAACTGTACAACTTTAAGGGGGAGTGTTAGACAATCTTATTGTAATTTCTGTTTTTGAGCCATAACATTTATTCAAATTGTTGTATCAAAATGTTCTCTTCGACGAAGCATAAGATATATTCTTGGTAAATTGCTTGACATGAAAAATAATGGAATATTTTATTAATTTGTCATGCAGAATCATTGCAAGGGAATTATAGGTTAACTTTCAAGAATTTTCTTGCAATGATTCTGCAAAACAAATTAATTAAAGATTTAATTATGAGTTATGTCAACCAGTTTACCATGAATATGCCGTAAACTTTGTGAAAGTAAAATTTTTGGTAACATAATTTGAATAAATGTTATGGCTTATAAAGTTAAAATACAATAAGATTGTCTAACATCCCCCCCCCCTTAACACAGTACGCGTGTGATTTGTTCTATAACTGACTACACATGTCAGAATTTCCTTAGGTCAATAATAATAGGATAAATATGCAATAGGTTATTGGAGACTATGTTGACTTAAAATATTTTCGCGGTTTTCCAGTGTGTATATGTATAATAGTTAGTATATGTGTGTGTGTTTATTTATTTATTTAAAAACTAAATGATCAGTTATATTCTGTACTTAACGATTTCTTCGGGTTTTCTGTCTTTTTACATAAATCGCAAACATTTTAAAGTGTTTTTATTATTTCAAAAAATAAATTCTCTTATCATTTTCGTAAAACGTCAACATTTATTTACCTATGTAAGCACTTATTCACCAATTGATTACTGTTACATCATAAGTACAGACATTACATTTAGCTTCTGTATAAACTAGATAATCTGTGATGTAAGCAAGGGAGGTAAAATAACATTGGAATAACTGGAAACCAGATGAGGATGCGCAAACGAATACAGGTGACTTTTCCAGATGAGTTCCAGCCATTCGTGGAACAGACTGTACCAACTGCACTGCAATCCGCGCAAACCACTAATTAATTGGCGCGAATGAGATACGCGTTAACTATACACGCGATAGAAAATTCGTGTGCGATTCGAGTCCGTTGCGAATCGAATACGCTATTACGTGTTACCGTAATGCTCGTAGGGACATGTAGCGATGTATAATTGAGTAATTTGTGATTTATTACTGATGGTTTGCAATGCTGTCAAGAATTTCGAACTTAGCAACGTTCATGATGTGCAGATTTCCCCTGTAATTTCATGATTTCATCTGAGGGGAGAGAAGATTTTTAAATCCTGTACAAAAAAAGAAAAAGGTTTTCGTACAGCCAACCATACGTAAGTTGTATATGATGAAACAAATGTGTATTTGATCCGACAAAATATTTGTTGACCCAGCAGTATGTAAAACGAGTCAAATATTTTGTCATGTGCTAAATTGTAGATGTTATAGTACACACTCAATTTATATAAATATATATGACAGTAATTTCGTAAAGAAGAACGGACTAGTGTTGTGGTAGGTACCTAGTGTTGAGTATAAACTTAACTATCATCACATGGCGGAAATAAATACAGTGTTATATAATGATAGGATTAGACATGATAGGATTTAGATATTTAACGCACACTTTAATTTTATCGAAAATGTCAAAAGTCTTATCCCTCTGGCAGGAAGGCTTTTTTTCCTGCTTAGTTGAAAGATTTGCTTGCGAGGCAGGTAGGCCTGAAAAACAGCTTTAGTTGGCATCCAGTCCTTTTATTTTAATTATTTGGCAATACGTACAATTCTCTATGTTTAAAAATGCTTTATATCATAATTTGCAAATGCTACAATTTCGGCAACACGATTTATACGTATGTTAAGCATTCAGTCCTTTAAGGTCGCGCTCTACCACAATTTTCATTACCTTCTTTTTATTTTTTATTTGTACAAGTTTTTTTTTCTTTTTTTAGACATAAAATGTGACTAAATTTGGCTCCTACGAAATTTTTTTATCTCTCATAGTTTTCGCGTAATTGCTTGTTAAAGTCATATTTCGCATGTTTCCGTTTTAACGACTACACTAAAATCAACTGATATACTAAACGTAAACAAATCACAGTGAATAAAAACATTACAGGCTACAATGACATGCTCATAAAATTAAAGAATAAAAATTATTTGATTTAAAAAAAAATGCTGAAACTAAAAATAAAAATTTTAAAAATTCAATAATTTTTTTAAAATACTAATAATTTTTATTCTTTAATTTTTGAGCATATCATTGTAGCCTGCAATGTCTTTATCCACTGTGATTTTTTTTAGTTTGGTATTTCAGTTGGTATTAGTGTAGTCGTTAAAACGGAAACATGCAAAATATGACATTAACAAGCCATTACGCGAAAACTACGATAGATAAAAAATTTTATAAGATCCAAATTTAGTCATATTTTGTTTCTAAAATAAGAAAAAAAAATCTGGTACAAATAAAAAATAAAATAATGATGATGAAAATTGCGGTAGACCGCGCCCGTAACTGCTTGCTTTAAATAATGTCACAATAATTTATCTTAAAATAAACTAAAATACATTAACAATATCTCTTTCACGTATGCATGTAACAAATCAAATATCGGACAAAAGCAAAATTGTTTGACTAGTAGAACAGACATAAAGATCCAAAAGATTCAGAGTAAAATTCAAACATTATTACCATTTTTCTCTTCGAAACGTATACATATTTTTAGTTCAAAACAAGAATGGGAGTCATTAACAATTAGGAGATCAGTAGCTGAATGAAGCAAACAAAAAAAATTTTTCTACAATATTTTTTGTCACGTGTCAAAGTTACTTTTCATCATGAAATTGTAAAACTTCTTATGAAAATTCTTACCATCAAAAATGAGCCATACAAAACAAATAGAAATATAACTAATAATATTAACAGAATCAACAACTGTCATGATTCACAGTTTATATCCCAATTTGATTATGTATGCATTGATTGCAGATCTTCCGCGAACATTCAAGACAAGTTGACGTTTCAGACTGAA
Source organism: Medauroidea extradentata (assembly GCA_003012365.1). Lineage (NCBI taxonomy): Eukaryota > Metazoa > Arthropoda > Insecta > Phasmatodea > Phasmatidae > Medauroidea > Medauroidea extradentata. Next base: position 41,722 of record PNEQ01107838.1, read on the forward strand.
TGGTTTTGAAATTTGTTGCTATACTTTTTTGGTAAGGCCAGTATATGAAAGCGTCTTGTAAGTTTGTCAGCCTTGCTGTACAAGTTGTACAAGATATATGCAGTGGATCCACACATTGTCAGCATATAGTAAAATGTTGCTAGTGACAATCTCCTCGTTTTACGATTTGTGGAATAATTGCAACATTTCTTATCAAGAGAGTCAACCCCAGATTTTGTCGCATTGTCAAACTAAATTATTTCTGGTTTTCCAATTGCAGTATCGTTGAATTCATAATGGTCCACATAAGACAATAAAATGAGGGCTTTGACTTTTGCAGCACATAGGAAAACAGAGTCGTAGGAACTTGAGACAACTTTTCGAGTTTTATTTAGAAGAAACTTTGGTGGTATCCGAGGCTTATTAGCTCGCGTTATTTGCCACCAATATCAAGCCATGTTTCAGTAATTACTGAGAAATTTCTAACGAACAAAACCAATTATCACAGGTTGTATTTATGTTCGTCTTGTAAAGGCGCTTCGTTAGACGAACCGCTGCTTGAGATGAAATTTGGAGTTTTCGCTCTTCTTGGGTCAGTGTGGCATCATGACTTCATTTACCTACATATAAGTATGTAATTTACAGGTACGAGTTATGCGCAACAGTAAAACACAACAATTTGATGCCGTACTTAGCCGGTTTCTTCGGCATATATATTAGAAACTGGAATCAGGACTCTTGAAGGGCACAACTGTCTCAACACATCCATGAGAACCCATAGGATAATTATTTTGGCAGTTTTCTATAAACATGCTGAAATTGTGTGATACTGCGGCTGCTGGAACAATTTCTTCCCTGACTTTTTGGGTTGTACAATCAACAAATTGCAATGCTCTAATTAAAATTAAGCACCTGATTCTGTCATAATGGCTCTGAATATGAGTCTTCATAAAATGCTGTTGTGAATAAAGATCGTAAAGATTCTCTAATAGTGGATTTGAAGATGGAGCACAGTAACAACAATCCAATCAAAGCACTGATTTCTTCAGAGTCTGTGACTTTATAATATATGAATCAGAATTTTCAATCTTCGCTCACATTTATGCAGGATTGCAGTTTATATGTTGCACGATTTCCTCAATCATGATATCAGTAAATAACAGCCTCCATGCTTGTTCTGCAGATGGAGAGTCTCCAAGAGAGCGAGCCAGTCCCTACAGTTTATCTAGTCGGACTTTGATGACGATTTGACGAATTGCCTGCATGGTACTGCTAAATGACTTAGATTTACACTCAAAACAACTTCTTCGTCCAAAAAAAAGTGTTTATGTCATTTTCAGTTGAGTCACTGTCACTTTCATCTTCACTGTTCACTGGATCACTACTTGCACACCCAATTGGTTGCTGAAACACAGTTGATAGAGAGCTGAGTCCAATAGAGGTGGGTTGAAATGTTGATGTATCACAAGATGTGCTTTTATCAACCACTTCATTTAAGCACTCATTTGTATCCAGTTCGGAACCTGAGTTGTGGTCTGAAGAAAATATATCTCCTTTATCTGGAATGTACAATTCGTCACAGTCAGCTTCATCAGATTCTTCTGTCATTACAGAATGCACAAGGGAATCCGAGCCAACTTTTAGTGGTGCTTTACATCTTATCGATAGCTATGGTCATTAGTGACGATAGAGCACTACTGCACAGTTGAATAGAACTGTAGAAGGAATCGTCAGGTGCCATACCATCTTTCGGGTGTTGGTAGACACTGGGGCCAAAAGTGTCGTTGTTAGAGACATCGTCGTGATTTTTGAGGATAAATAAGTATATGCTCGGAAGAGGGGGGAGGGGAAAGCTGGCCACTGACGCGGCTACATCGTCGAAATACTTAAGAATTAATTCGTAAATTAATTGCTTGCACAGGCACATGTAGGCCTCTTTGCACGTAACTTTAGTAATCAATTCATAATTCTCCACCTCAGCGAGTGGTGCATGGCAGTATGTGAGACTGGTTTCTTCAAATTTGTGGGGAGTTATTATTTATCTTCCCTCGACTTTATTAACCTGTAGGTCATTATGGGGAGCATCGCAATTTACTTCGTTGTTCTAGTAAAAAAAGTATATTTAACGCCGACTAAATTCCAAAATCTGATGCATTCTATAGCCGCAGCATTTTGTTCATAGGTAGCTAATGTAACCCCACTGGAAATATAGCACATAGGAATAAGCGTTTCAAAACTTGCTTGGGCTGTCCCGCGGGGTCGAACCTCTGTTTTTCGCATGTGGGAATCGTGCCGGACGATGCCGTTGGTCGGCAGGTTTTCTCGAGGATATCCCGTTTCTCCCGCCCTTTCATTCCGACGCTGCTCCATACTCACCTCATGTCACCCTTCACCAGTGCTTAAGACCTAGATGTTAAGCATTGACCAACAAAATCTCACTCACTAGCTCGGGCTGAATTTATTCCCGAAATTTTCCGATCCTTGTTTATAGAGAGACAATTCTGTGACGAAAAGATTTTTGCATTTTTTGTTCCAATGTCTCACGTGCAAAGCTATAGCTCCGCTTCGTAGGTAATGTTTTTTTTCCTATTACTTCTCTTGAGATTCTATTGTCGAATAACAGATATATTGTGCCACACTAACCTATTTCTGATTCGTGCAGTCAAAAGAAAGATGCATCTGAACATAGATACGCAGCCAATAATCGTGGAGCATGCAGGTAAGTTATTGAAAAAAAAATGGCACATAAAACCTTTTCACGTCACATTCGTAGTTCTACTAATCAGTAAAATCTGAAGGCGTTATTAAAATAATCCTTATTGTCAGGATCACCATATATAAGACTGTGGCATTCTAATCTGGATAGCTATGGTACTATACGAACAGAATATTTTGTTGTGTTACTAAGATATTTGTTTTACTCATCTAAACAGCGAGGGTGTGACCTCTTCAGGCGAGAGTCCAGAATTGACCCGTGAACGTTGTTTACTTCTCCTCCCAGCAACACTGCGGTGAGAGGTCTCCCAGACGAATGTCGGCGCCCAGGGAACCCGCACATCAGCTCCTTGGCGCTAGTCCACAAGGGATGGGTTCTGCCGAAGGGCGTAAATGGGCGGAAGGTTTTTTTTAGGGGGTTGGAAGTAAAGGGAGGGTGTGAGCAATGGCACCGCTACTTACGCTGCCTTCCCTTTCCATCAGCCACCCCTCCTTTCTTCCTTCCCTCTTCATCCCTTCTCTTATCTCTGTACGCACGCTTGGCCGCCCCGAAGGGAACTCACCCTGCAGCCGCAATCTTTCAGCTACCTCCCCCATCACTGCTTTAGAACCCCTTTCTCCGTCCATCCCTGTCCAACTATTGCTATCTCTCTCGCTAGATTGCTGATTCTATCTGAAGAGGACTTGACACAAATCTCGGAACTGTGACGCGGGGAGTGGTGTTGGAGGGGAACCCTGGAACAGTCCGGTACCCTCAAAGCACACACTCTTCATTCAGCAAGAGAGGGGTGGTGGTTCAATGGTCGAGGCGCTCCGAAAGTTACAGTGCATGCCATGCATTTGGAATGTGAAGACGTCACCATGACTGAACATCGTCTTTACATGGCGTGCTTCTAAATCTAGTGTTACAATTTCTTGTCCAAGTAGCTGTCATATTCGATTGTAATAGTGGTATAAAATCATAATTTTACATTTTCGTGAAACAGTGTTAGTTTTGTGGACGGTTCTTCTAAGTACAGTTTCCTGTTACGAAATATTTTAGTCCAATTAATTTTCTTATATTGGTGCGACAATGTTAAAATTTGCTTGTTATGCTGCAATTAAAATAGTGAAAACCAAATAATAACTTACTCAAATTAAATAATTCACAGTGGAATAACATGACATGGGCTACGTAACATAGCATTTATAAAACCTCAGCAGTTTGAAATCGTTAAAAATAAATCGAAATTGTACAGGGAAAATGTTGCAAATTCAGAAAATTTTTAAAATACAGATGTTGTTCACTATGAGTAGCATCCTCTTTCACTGTGAAATATTTTGTAAGTAAGTCAACTAGTTTTCACTTTTGGCATGGCACCTTAACACGCAAATGTTTTAGTTTTAAGAACAGTTATGATAAGTCTGTGCTACCTAAATTTGTTTCGTAAGCGATAACTGTACTCACAAGTATTTTCTGCAATACTAGTACTCTTTTGTAAAAAATTTAAATTTTGCTGTAAAATGTACACAACCTTAACATACAGTTTAAAAATTTCTTATTTCACTGAACATTTTAATAAAATATTTTTACAACAGCTTATAGCAATTATTTCATGAAACTAGTTTACCAGATAAAACTTATGGCCAGTCCTTTTCCATTATTTTGTTCTTTTAGTCAGCATGGGCCTCTGATAAAAGTGTCTCTCTTGACAAATGTCATGAGGTAGAAAAATCGTATCGGTCTAGAATAATTTGGCCGACCATGAAGCATACAGTTAATGATATTTGACGAGAATAATTTCGCACCAACTTTTTCCAGTGCCTTACAGTATGTGCACAACAGAACCACAGAATATTTAGGAATACAGAAGTGAATTAGCCGGTAGGACAGCGAACTCAGTCACACACGCCAGCAAAATAGCTTCACTGGCCAGCAACATGGCGGATAAGCCTACGGTCAATCAGCGTAAGGCGGCTTGATACCTGCTGCAACAGGAGCCAAACAGACACGGGGTGGACACGGGACTTGCATCAACAACCTCGGGCAGCCAATAGACAGCGAAGTTCGCCTGTATAAAAAGAGCCGCCACGTCATTTCACGTCTGTATTAGGCTACTATTTAGTCTGTGTGGGGCTATGTCAGTTGACAGAACATCTTTTCCTCTCCCCAATACGCTGGGGGTTATGCGGGGCGGTGACGAATGTTGGATGCTATGGCCAATATGGTTTCCACTTTATGTCTGGTGTACGTACTCTTCACGTATCGTGGTAGTCAATGGAAGGAACGATATATAAGCACCAACAGACGATGCATATGGTTTATGGACAGGGAAAGGGATGCCAACAAGCGGTGCGTATGGTTTTGTAGAGGGTAAGAAATGTAGGTGACAGTTGATAGAACATTTTGAGAAGAGGTGTACAGAATGGTTCGTGGAGGGAGTAAGGGGAAGAGTAGGGAAAACGTTCGGTGAGATGACGAAGTCGTAGAAGTGAGCGTTTCCGGTCTAAGGTCTGCTCCTCTTTTTCACGGTCATTGCCAGAGTTTATTGCGTCATTTGTTTGATTGCGCCAATCAGAACAAGGTAACTACGACACCGCACATTTGTGATTTTAGGGTTACACCTGAAAACTCTGAAATTCGAAAGCATTCAATCACTGACCAGTATGATCTTCAGGTGTGCACATAAGTCATAGAAACAAGTTCGGAAAAATTATTTTTACTAAAAATCAGTTGCTGCTTTGAACGCAGTTCAAAATTCCACGTAAAGATGGTGTTGACAGACTGTCCAGTAAAAAATTAATTGCAGTTTAATGGCAAATAAATCTACGGGTGGGTCAATGCAGTTAAGCTCATTACATAAAAGGGTTTACTGATTTACTGATATCAGGCACAAGTGCAAACCACTCGACCTAAAAACGTGAAATTTTGAATTTTGACGGAGGGTTCACGTCAGGGCGTAGGCGATAACTAGGGATGGATTTTTGATATCCGACACCTATCGATTATTTGTCGAAATTACTCGAGTCCGTCGTGCTATCGTCGTGATATTTAATTCAATGAGACATTAGTAGAAATTCGTGACAGGCAATTTTAGGATTTTCGAATTTTGACACTAATGCGGGGAACGCTCATGACATGTGCTTTTGATAAATCCTTGATATCTAGCTAATTATTCGCTTAAAATATTAATTACGTAAATATCCAAAAATTGCTTCCATTTTTTTTATTAGTCCTCTTAGGAGAGAAATGTGTATAAATGTGTTTTTTTATTAAATGTCTATATGAATCAAACCCAATGGGCTGCTGCCGGATTTTTACTTCAATTGTGAACTCATACAAATGTATGAAACCTTATTTCTAGGTTTTTCAAAATATCATTCTTTAGGTAGTGTTGAATCTCTATGGATGTAAACAAGCCATAGTAAGCAGTGGTGTGCATGAAGTCAATAAAAGATGGCGGCTCAGTGAATTTGTGTACTCTTGTGTCCTGTGTCTCGGAAACGATTTCCTCGTCCTCCGGTAGTTGTGTACATATACCTATGCTATGTGTTCTTCCCAAACATTTTTGGTCCTCCGGGCCGGATACGTCCAGTACAGTTTATGGATTCAGCGATATTTGAAATGGTGAAGAAGTTAAACTCGATGCTGTGTGCATCAGATCTGTTGCCCAGGACATGTCAACACTTAACCGTCTCAAATATTGTGTTGTAACTGTGGCACAGCGGCAGCTGTGATTATTTAGTTTCTTCTCAAATCTAAACTGTTTCTTGTATTTTGGTTTTCCTTTTGCACTGATCTGGTCTCAAGAGAGTGCACTTAAGTCTCGTTCACTCCAACTCGTTTTGTCTCGTAAAATTTACGCTGGTTGTCTGCTGATACTTTGTTGTGAGTATAAACTTGTTTGTTTTTGTGAGTTGCTATGTGTATTATCTTTGGCCTACATTCTATCTTGTTTCCAGTGATATTGTTGTGCATTCTACTTACCTTGTTAGTCACACAAGTTTTTTTCTCTCTTTCGTTTGTTTGTACGTGGTTTTGTTTTGATTCTCACCCCATGAATTTCAAAGGTTTTTCAATACAGCTAAGACTTCAAGAAAACACGTAAAATAAAATTACTGCTCGTGTCTCTACACTCATTGATAGAGCCGCGATTTTATGGCGAAAAGATTTTTGCAACATTTGGTTTCGATGCGTCATGTGCACACCTGCAGCTTTGCTACGTCGTCTGTGGTTGGATGATTTTACTCTCACTTGCCTTGGCAAATTATAGACGTACAAACTCACAATAATCTTATTCTGATTGGTGCAGTCAAATGAGAAACGAGCCTGAACAAAGACACGCTGCCAATAACCTTGAAACAGAACTGCCGATGTGCACGTGAGTCACTGAAACAAAGTGGGGCAAAAATCTTTTCGCGACAAAATTGTGGCCCTACCTATTGATAATAGTGAGATATCTGAAACTGGCGTACACGAATCAGGGGTATTATTGTCAAATTTAAACAGTGCTGAGGCAACAATTAACACTTGTATTGACAGTTTTTTAAAGTCTGATAACGTTTCTCTTGCCTATGATGCTCAAGGCTGGCATCTCTCACTATGGACCCCCGTACTACTCTCTCGACTATTCTGTCCAGTGTTGAGCAGCCAACAGCAGAAATTGTGTCCCACATGAATGTCTGAGTGCTAAAACTCAATTTGGCAATTTTCTCAGGTCAGTGGGAAGAACGGCAAACATTTTGTCAATTTTTAAGGACACAATTCATGATAATCAAGCTCTTTCTGAGGTTGAAAAGTATCATTATCCTGTTGGATCTTTAAGGGGTGAGCCTTCACAACTCATTAGGAACATTCCATTAACTGCTGAAAATTACACAGTTGCATGGCAGAGTCTGTCTTCAAGGTACCACAACCCCCGAAAACTGGTAACGCTCCACATTAATAGAATTATATAATTGCCAAATGTGACTACAGCACAACACAAATCACTTCGTCATTTTGTAACAATTTTTCTGGAGAATGCTCGTATAGCTTAGGCCAGACCATTACCAAAAGTAATCCTGTATTGCTTACCCTGCTGATGAAAAAATTAGACATTTCTCTGCGAACAAAGTTTGAACAGTATCGCACAGTCACGCCAGATGCATTCCCAGAGGTCGAGGAACTGATTACATGTTTACAGTTGGAAAGCCGAGTTTCATTGCTTCTAAATACAGCACAGGCAATCTTGAAAGTAGTGGAACAGTCTTTTTTTTTTTTTTTAATTCTGAGAGGAATAGGAAAAAGTTTATATTTTGCCTACAGTCACTGCATACACTTTACAAGTTTTCTAGTTTCTAGAAAAATCACCTGATGAATGACAACAGATGGTACGTAAGAAAATTGTGTGATTCGATTGTTTGGTAACATCTCATGTTGTAGCCAACTGTCCTTCACAATATGTCTGTTCACACAGCGGATAACACCATCACCCATTGTTACATGTTGCAGAAGGGGCTAGTGACCAGTTGCTGTGTGGAGCAGATTCTCAAGTAAATTTGTCTATTTCTCCAGATGAAAATGAGCCTATCTCTCAGTTTGTAGGAGTGTCCGCCACAGATTCTAGTCGCTTTGTGATCTTATTATCCACTGATCTTGTTTTACTTGCTGATTCACAAGGTAACCGTCATAAATGCCGAGCCATTTTAGACAGTGCCGCACAAGGAAGTTTTATTTCAGAAAGATTATCTCGAGAGTTGTGTTTGCCACGAGAAAATTGTAATAACCAAATCGAAAGATTGTCCCAGCGTTATGTCAAGGTTCGCGGTAGTGTAACTGCAAATGTTATGTCAGGAATATACAGGTTATCAATGTTTGATCACTCTATGTTAGTAGTTTCCGAGATAACCAATCCACTACGACACATTGTAATAGCTGTAGTACGGAAACGGTGCGATTCTGGACAAGGTTTCCTATTCAAAATATTATGTTCTCAGTCCCCTCTACTAGCCTTTGAAGTTTGTAATATGAATTTCCGAACATTCAGTATAAACTTACTGAAAATATAAACTATGCAAGATTTAAAACAAAAACTTACATCTTAGTGACTCGACCATACACTTAAATAATCGCAAGTCCCACATCCTGAAGCCATTGTGCTTGGAAATCAATTGACTTAAATTATTTGGTTCTACATTTCTCCCTTGCGACCACAATATTATCGCCGACCGCAGGAGACGAATATCCGGCATCAACTAGCTTTGGATGTACAGTAAAAATTGTGTGCAATTTTACAAGCTAGACGTTGCAAACTAATGGCAAATATTTTTTTAATCAGGCACTGCAAGAATAAGTGTCGTAAATTTTTTAGAATTCTTAAATTTGTTTGTATATTTCTTACTATAAAAATAATTTTTGTTTATTTATTCATTGTAAAACAAAATAACTGCAGCATCTTTTTAGACATTATTTTTATTATTTTTTTATTTTCCCCCTCAAATAGGTTGCCAAGAATATTTAAAGGTACTTCTACAAAAATTAAAATCTATAAAAAGTTTTTGGATTATGTACTGTTAATTACTGAATTTCTACTGATTTAAAATCAATATTTGCAAATATTTTGATCATTATTTTTAGAGACCGGAAAAACTGGCGGGCTGATTAGTCTGTGGGCTGGCTTCCAATCAAATCTGTGTTCTTAAGCAGGCAAACATCAGCTGCTCATTGGCTGCTCGCTGATATAGTGATGCCACGTGATTAAGCCTGCATTTAGTCGTTTCTTTGTTTCTAACCAACATCTGCCAGGGAACGTCACGTAAGTCAAGGGCCAATTGCGAAATCGACAAGATCTTACGGTTGTATTAAAACATACAAATACCCTTCAAACATGGATTTTTTTTAGGTCTGTAGTTACTTGTGATGTTACAAATTTTTTTTACTACAAAAATATTTCGCGGTGTAGTGAAATATCGCACTGAAGGAAACGGCAAGTTCAGGCAGCCTGACGAATTTCAAATGCTTACCAAACGCTCGTATAGACAATGCCGCAACAAATGTCATTTCAGAAAGTAAAGTGAAAATTTTACTGTCATGAAACCATGTTTTAGCTTCGTGAATAAGCGCGTGACAGTAAATTTGTTGTTTTCAACGTGGAAAACCACGGAATTCAAATGGTAGCGCGCGGTAGACTACAGAAATTGTTGTAACTGCAGATATTTCAGAGAAGCACGCTCATTCTTGGGATATATGATAACAAGGGACACATACGTCATATGCAGTCCATTCGTCTCACGACTCTCTGAGCGAACTGGCACAGTGATAAAACACTCAACACGTATCGTTGGTAATGCTGATTAAGGCCTCGTTCTTTAGTTTTGCAGTGGTTTCAAAAATAAATTATTTTAACGCAAATGAATACAAATATCAAAAAATATTCTTACAGTCTCAACACTATATTTCAACGTTTGTATCTGAAATTTTCTGTTGCAATACGCCAAACGGATTTTTATATTTTTGGCTCTGAAATATCAAATATTTTGTTGTCAAAATAAGCCAAAAGGAAGCAAAATAATTTTATTTTGCTAGCAAACGGTACATTATTTTAAAACACGTTCTGGCAAAAGTGTGTATCGTATGACTATACACAGCCTCAAATTTTTCAAAGCATTTGGTTAACAAATTTGAGAGTTATTTGTAATTGATCGAAATCAATGAAAGATCATACCCTTAAATTGCCGGTTTGTACTATCGCAATTTCTGTTTCCCAACACTAAAAACCTAAAAACACTTCTTTAACACAACACGACTTATTTGTGACAATAAAGTTTTTATGTTCATACACGAGCCATTTCAAAGTATCTTTACTACAAAAAAAAAGTTTGCTTTAATCCTTGCTACAAAGAGCACGTTTGTTTACATATTAAACACGTCAAAGAATATTTGCCAAGAAGAAAAGTTTTATTTAGATACGAATTAATTTAAATAATCTTTGCCACATAGATATGTTTGGTTTTAAAATACGAACCCTTGAGAAGTATCTTTGCAACAGAGGAAAATTTGTTTAGATAAGAAACACTTCAATTACACCTTTGGCACACAGAAACATTTTGTTGAGATACGAATTTCGCCAAGTATCCTTGCCGAATAAATTTTATTCTTTAATATGAAACACTGCATGGATCTTTGCCACAAAATAATATTTTCATAATGTACGAACGTCTAATAGTATCTTTGCAGCACAGAACATTTTTTTAATGTAATCTAATGACAGCAATATATATTGTTGTCCTTAAAACATTTCAGCAGTAATAATTGTTGTGAATGAGTAACTACTGTAGGTAAAGTAAACGCGAGGCGAAGGCATCACATACAGAGAGGCTGACTTCTGAAATGGGAGACATGTGGGAAAATTCGGTTCGACAATGCCTGACGGAAAATAACCCGGCTCGTCATTGTAGAAGGCAAGTTGTCTGATCATGACACTGCTGCGGCAAGGCTGGTCGAAATTTCTTAAAGACACGTTTTACGTTGAAAAATAATATTTTGGTTGGCTACAGAAAAAATTTAATTTTCCTCTAGCAAAACAGTTAAAGTAAAAAATTATGGACACCGGATATTTGTTTAGTTGATAGTGTAAAAAAAACTTGTATTTTTATACATGCTTTATACTGAAAACGTATTAGCTTTTCTATAGTGAAAAAAAGTTCCAAACATAGCTGTTTAACAAAGTTTTTCTTTGCTGTACATCAACATTACATTACCGCAACTTAAAGAACATAAAATAGATATTTTGCTGTAAATAAACCTCTTTACTCTGCGTATTTCACCTAAATCACTCCAGAAGAACTCTGGATTGGTTCCTTAACGCACGTTTCGCGTGTGTCAGACCATAGCCATCTCAAGTAGAAGGCCGCGGCCTTAGATCTGGCAACCCTGGCAGGAAGGGTCATTTTAACACTTTTTTTTAGCTCTCCATAGGCAATGGTTGTACCTGATTCGTTATACTGCTCTACATACCGAAGAATCAGGGGAAGCCACTGCCTTTGGCGAGACAAAGAAGTGTTAAAATGACCCTCTCTGCCAGGGTTGCCAGATCTAAGGCCGCGGCCTTCTTCTAAAGATGGCTATTGTCAGACCCATAATGACATTGTCGAAGAATTGCATTAAGGCCATGCTCTTTAGTATGTACTGTTTTTCCGATATTTATATATTTTTAAACTTAAACGAGAGCAGATATTAAAAATCTGTTGTGTAGTTTCGTTTAATTGGTTTTTGCCATGGTAGATAATTTTTCAAAGAGAAAAAATAATACGGTTTGGGAAGTCAATTAACCAGAATTTCGTTAATCAAATGATTAGCTAAAATCACAGAATTTACTGCCTTGAAAAAAAATCTGTGAACATAGAAAATACTATTTTAAAGAAATCTGCAAGACAGTTTTTTGATATATGTTCTCGTTTAGATGTAAAAAAATTAATATCGCTAAAAATAAGTAGGAACTAGAGAACATGGCCAAGACGCCCCTACTCTCAAGATGTTTCCGTCGGTGGCTCGCCTGGGCATTGGCACTATGTAATTTGTGCCAGGATAGTAAAAAGTAAACTTAAAATATGTGCCCAAAGACAACAATAAACGACTTGCATAGACAAATCTAAGAGCTTCCTGCAATTTTCAATGTCCCATAAAACAATCTAGAAGCATAGAAGAAGCTAGCAAATCGTTGTCGGTCATGTGCTGATTGTCAACCGCTATTCGGCAACAAACGTCAAGTACGCAAATAATAAGAGTTTTTTAAAGTAAACATTTGTTATTCACTGAATTACAAGTGGCGTCGTATAGACAGGCAGCACCATTAAATCTGAATTTCTATTCCGTCAATATTTCTGTGAACCATCTGATTTCCAGCTTGGCGAAATAAGGTTTACCTAAGATGTGCCCCTTGTGTTTCCCTACATCGGTTGTTACTGTTGTGTTGTTTGACATTTGTGCATCCTAGCTACTCTACGGCCCACACTATTACAGAGAGGTGTATGGTAGGGCGAGGTTTGGGTTTGGTGATTCGGAGGTCGGGGAGGGGGAAAGCAGTTCGGCGAGGACATGTTTGAACAAGTAGCCAGCCATTCCGGATGGGCTGTGTGCACAGCGGTGTCTCCGTATCTCCACCTCTCAGAGGGGGAGCGTGTCGGTAATTAAACCGATGGCGAGATGCGCGAGAGAGGGGCATCACAGACGTCGACGGCCCGAGGAAATGTGGCGTGATGAAGTCTCGCCGCTCAAGCAGGACCACGTAATTACAGCCGCTGCTGCCCCCTCGGGAGCACATCCCCACGCGAAGCCTTGGAATTTCGGAGCTACTGGGGTGAGTCACGTGGCATCTCGTGTCGACCTGGAATGGTGACGGCATTGGGCTGTCGCGGCGCACCTCGTGTCGACCTGGAATGTAGGTGGCATTGGGCTAATTCGCAGTGCAATTTGTGTCGATCTGGAATGTAAGAGGCATTTGGCTAATTCGCAGTGCACTTCGTGTCGACCTGAAATGTAGGAGGCATTAGGGTGAGTCGGGTTGCACCTCGTGTCGACCTGGAATGTATGAGGCATTGGGCTGTGTCGCGGTGCACCTCGTGTCAATCTGGAATGTAGGAGGCATTTGGCTAATTCGCAGTGCACTTCGTGTCGATCTGAAATGTAGGAGTCATTGTGGCTAATTCGCTAAACACCTCATGTTGACCTGATTTGACAAAGCTTTGGGCGAGATGGTTTTACGGCCCTTTAACGAGGTCTTTTAAGGAATTGAGGTGAAGGGACAGCACAACGTCCATGCCAGATCCAAATTCGAACCAAGGATCTCTCGTACAATAGACCGGCGCTTAACCGACAATGCTACGAGGTCCGGCGATAATACGGTGGTGATGCGCGACGCACCTCATGTCAACCTGGAGTGCTAGTGGCATTGGGGGCAACGAGCTATATAGTAAAGATAGAGGGGCGGAAACAGCAATCTCCAAGGCTCTAAGGGGAAGCCCAATTGAACGTGGTATTTTGACCCTAGATAAAATGGCGGACTCTTATATCCAGTCGAGAGACGAGAGCGATTATGATAATTTAAACATTATTACAGTATAATATATTATAATAATTATTGGCATTTTGTTTTTCCTGTTTTTAGCGGGAATATAGTGGAGCTATAAAGTTACGAATTTTATGAGAACATATTGCGGAAGTTTCAACACAATGTTGGCCACACTGCTGTTCGCCATGTTTTCTGGGGTCAAAACGGCCGTTCAATTGGACTTCACTTTGGAATCGTTTCCGCCCCTCTGTGTTAACTATATAGCTCGTTGATTGGTTCTAATCAGCGGCGCAACTTGTGATGACCTAAGGCGCTTATGTTAACCATAGTGGATATACTGTCGTGAGGAGGAGACATTACTCTAAAATCGGGCAAGAACGCCACGGGATAAAAATCTACCGGGCTGCAAGACATTCAACATGATCTCGTCGCTGGATCCACTCAGGTCTACCTTGCTCAGAAGCATGGCAGATATCCAGCTGCAGAAGATAAGCAGGAAATTGCCGTAAAAAGTAAACAAATACTCCCTCATGTCTACATAAAATAAAATATATTGTCAGACGTTTTCACTAAAAATACGATGTAGGACTGCAGTATTTTTTTGCGAGAAATACGGAGGAGTTTTATCAAGTAAAAATGACGCCAGAATACGTAATTCAGGTATGGGATACATTACGTAATTAATAATTAAGTTACTAGGCCTTCTAAATATAGATTCATATAGTAAGCTCTCGGTTAATGCAAAAATTGATGTTTAAATAACATAAAAATGTTTCACTTGGTAATGTATTGCTGTGTAAATTTTTGGGGGGTTGATCTAGCATTTTTGTACAGTATGCATTGCTAGTACAAAATTTTAATGCTATTTACGTATATTGTATCAGTACAAAAGAATGCTCTGCACTGTTCTTACCTATTATAATAACACAGGTTTGGTAGATCGGCGACTGAAATTACCACTTCTACAAATTTTGCCGTTTTTTTAGGCCGCCAAGTTACTACTTTTCGAATACACGCCCGCTTGGAAAAAAACGTTAAAGATCCAACGACTGAATAGATACGGTCGTGTGACCAAGACTACCGAGGATGAATATACGTACTATGTTTTCATAACCACTTCTAGAATGGGGGTGGTATTGATCTTCAGTAGCGGTGCATCTCATTTTGACCCGAAATGTTAGAAGCGTTGGTCTTGTGTCGCTGTGCATCTCGTGTTATTTTTACGAAAGTACATTGAGTTAATATAGCGTATACATTTTCAAGTGAATAGTAAAATAGCTTCTGCTCTACAGAAGTATAATTTTTAAGTCATTTTAGTAAGTAAAAAAAAAATTCCTATTAACGGTTGTATATTTGAAGTTCTAACTTCTCTTTAATTTTAGTTAGTAAATTCGTCACTGTCGTTAGAAAGAAAAAATTTTTGTTACAATTTTTTTTTTCATTAAATTTAATCCACAAATGTAGGTAATGTGTTAAAATGCCTAATGAAACAAAATCGTCATCACACACATTCCAGGCAAACTTTCGGTTTTCAAAACTAGATTATGCGTGGACTCTAGCTTTGGTTTATAATTCCCATAAGGTAAAAGTGGTACTTACACTATCATGTTTTTTATGTAAGGAATAGTACGGAAGGTTTTATTAAAATATTTTGGACCTGTGCCATTTTTGGATCTACGCCATTGGCGTAGTAACTATTCTTTGACAACCAGAAGCGGACCAAACAAGGTGGTAATAGAAAAAACAAGTTTAATTGTGTGTCGTCAAGTGATTTTTTTGTCCACGCTTGGGTTTATGAGACCACGTAGCCCTGAAGTAGTGTATGTCTACAATATTTCACTTAAACATTTACCTGTGTTTTAAGAATCTTTCAAAGACATAATAGTCGGTCTACGTAGTGAAGTTTGTTGGGCGTCGGTCTACGGTACGAGAGGTCCTGGGTTCGAATCCCGGATCGGGTATGGTTGTTGTGTTGTCCCACAGCCTCACTTCACCCTCATAGGCATCTAAGACCTCGTTGTGTGAACGTATTTTGCGCGTTCGATGCCTAGAAGTGCGGAAGCTGTAAGGATGACACAGCGAGGGCATAACTCTTCATCCTACACTCAAAATCTGAATTGGTGAATATTCACTGATTTACGCTGATGGATGGAGCAGTTTAAACAATTTGAATAAGTGAAAATAGTAATTGTTTAGTTAGTTATTATTCACTGATTTCCTTTAATATTGCCAACATCTCATACGTGAATCAGTGAATATTCACTGTTTTTTCAGTTGTTTTCAAAGAACGGGTTTCACTTATTAAATCAGTGAAAATTACTGAAAAAATGTGGACATTCACTAATTAACTTGTGGAATGTTGGCACTCTTTATCGGAATCAGAGAGTAGTATCTGATTTTACAGTGGTTTCTCACTGATTCAGTTAGTTGAAACTGCTCCATCCATCGGCGTGAATCAGTGAATATTCACTAATTCAGATTTAGAGTGTAGTCTCCAGGCGCAAGTCACTGAACTGGTGTACTGTCTTCTCGCCGACCACTAGACAATGTAAAAAAACTTCCTCAGGTGTTTAGGAAGTTATTATCCCAGACGCAGTATGTGACAGTTACCATACTTCCGTCTTGTAAATATGCAAACTTTTACAATTGTTACAATACAAGTCTGGTAACTTTAGTATACATTTGACTGTTTTATAATTAGGTTTAGGAGTGTTACCATGGATGTCTGAGAAACTATTCTACCATACCTACTTTCTTAGCGCTCCTATACGCACGTCTGGTAAATTTACAAACTATATTATTTTAGAGTGGATTCTATGAGGCTTTCAACGCTGACTCTGTCATTTTATGGTGTATTGTTAAAGATAAAGAAACATTGTACCCGTCTATACCGTTTAAAAGATTCTGCGCCAATATTTTCATACAAAAAAACTACCGAAATAAAAACATATTTTTGCCGTTTTCGGCCGCCAAAAAATACGCTTCAATAGGTAGTGGTGGACTGCAAATGGGTATACACATGTGCAACGTTCTTTAAACGCTATTCGCAAGTAGGCAAAACTCATGTTCAACAACAAGTTTTCGGATAACCTGATAATGGCTGAAGCACCGTACACCGCTCGGCGGTGTCGACAGACGACCACCTTAAAGGGCAGTAAGTCTCTCTCACCTCACCTTCAAATACACGGTAGACTTTACTTGAGGCATTCTCTATCATCCTTGTAAACGCCAATAAGGTTGCGAGGATGCACCTTCACAGGCGAGTTGCCCTTGAAGTGCCTTCCTCCAGCTCCTCTTTTTACTCAATCTTCCTTGAATTCCCCACGTCTTTTTCGCTGTTCATGAGACCCGCCGAGAAACACACATCTGTGACTTTGAAACACACACTGTTCCTTCTCCATATTCTTTGAGATCAACCACACTCTGTGCTTGTTAATGTAATTGAGAGCCATGATAATCGCGAAAAGGTTGCCCAATTTGTTTCAATGTCTCATGCACGATACATATCTGCAACTTTGCTTCGTGGTTATTGGCATCGTATTTTTTTGCAGAAGCGACACTTATCTGACTGTGCTAGTCAGAACAAGATTACTGCGACACCGTATATCTGTTACTATCAGTTAAAGGCCCAAGACATAGATTATAGAGGACAGCTGTCAACCAAAAATTATAAACGTTCATAAGAAAACCTATTAGACCTTACCTTTGGAGCCGTGGTAAAAAAGTCGCCTCGCATTTGGGAGACTCGGGGTTCGGTCCCCGGCTCTGGCCATCCTGATTTCGGTTTTCAGGGTTTTCAGAAATCAATCCAGGCGAATTATTGAATGGTTCCTTAAACAGGCCATGGCCGATTCCCACGCCCTTTACCACGTGTTTCTCTAGCAAGTCCTTGTTTTGATAGAGAACTCGTTAAACATCAAAATAAATTAGTTATATAAGTTATAAATTATCAACATTTCGGCTATGATAAGGCACAGCTTAAAACTCAGCTGTTGTTTTGTACTTAGTACAGATCAGTGACGGCTCTATGGTTGTTGCCAGGGAGGGCACAAGTTGCAGAGAACATTATATAGTTGTGCGCTAGTTGACGCTACATCCACTGACACGCTGGCAAGTAGGAGCCGCTTACTACTGACTGCTCACAACACAATGGACGACTTGAAGTACACGCCCCCTGACGTCACCGCAAGGGAAAATTACTGTGGGAAACAAAGCTCGTTTACAAACATGCTGATTTGTTAGTTGGTAATTGCAGAAAGAAAAAATGTTGCGCATTCATAGATTTGCACGCAAGGGTAAAAATTATTAGTTTCAATTTCATGGTTAAGATACGCAAATACATAAGATTAATATTTACCTGAAAAAAACGGCACATTCCAAACAAATAATCAATTTTCTTGACGTACATCTCATTCGGGACATGTGAAGCCAAACAGCTAAATGAAGGTTATGTTCGGCTACGGTATCCATGGAGATAGGAATTGTATCCCACAACTGACTGAAGCTCCGCCTCTTTTCAAGTCGTCCATTAGTAACCAGTAGATATTCCCTGATCATTGGTTTATGGCGGCACGTTCACACGAGTGTACAGTTCTCGGCAACTTGTGCCCTATGTGCCAACGACACTCGATCCGCCACTGGTATTCACAGAATGCCCGTATTAGCTTATCGTTTAGAAACGTCCGGAGTTAGATATTGATAAACTGTTTTCCGTTGTTTCATGTGGCGACGAAACTAGCATACAATTGGTCGTGACGTGAGGAATTATATGAGCACACGTTTAAAGCTAAGGATTTAAAACTTTCGGAAGCAAAACTGAATCAAGAGTTATTTTGAGGAATACGCAACTCCGAAACGGCGATTTTTTTCAAAGTTACAGGGTGGACATGCTTGTCACTGCATTCGGATCAATAATTTGAGAAATGGTACAAGTAAATTTTCCTCCAAAAAGAATTGAAGCTGCTATAATTTTGCACAGAGGTATTCAGTGAAATACAGCGTTTCTCAAATTAAATTACGGGTTATTGCTTTTCTACAGTAATAAATGGCACTTAATGAGGTTTACTGATAAGTGAATTTACCTATGTACAAATTATAAATGCCCACAACTCATCTTGGTAGCAAATTAACTTATGTTGTTTATCAGACGACGTTTTCATTTATTTAAAATACATTTTACTATCACATACATGTCCATCGTGTAAGTGTATTCCAGAGTATAAGCAGGCGCCGACTATTTCAAGCAGTTTTGCGCGTTGGAGGCTCAGAAGCGAAGGAGCTATAAGAGCGACATTCAAGCGTAAATAAAATGCCGCATCGCCTCTACGAAACAAGCAATAAACAAGCTTGCAATATTTTCGCCTATCCAATTTCACGATGAGACTTTAAGGGGGCGATTCACGAATGCACTCCAAAAATGGCACTTTTTGTTCGAAAATACCAAGAATGTTAATTAAGTTAAGAACAAATGAATTACTTATGCAGGAAGTAGACAGTTCGTAGATTTTTATGATGCATCAAACATACTAGATTCACTCGCCCAAATTGTAAAAAAAAAAAAAAAAAGTCTACGTTTTTACTGTATTAACTCCACGAAGTGACACTATTTGACGGAATATGAGTGTAATTATGGTGCGATGACTGAAATCTAAGTTTTAAACAGTAATTTTTACTCGCCTTTGTGAAATGTGTTAATGCTATCTTTGTTATTCAATACAATAAACTCATTCATTCTTATACAGAGGTCGTTACGCAGAGTTTACTCTTCAAATTCATATATCATTGATGATGAACAAAAGCTGTACAGTTCTCTCGTGATGCGTAAGATACTAGAGTGCCGCGCGCAGCCGCACGCGATTAAAAATATCTAGTTGCAATGGCATCAAGAGTGTGCGACATAAGCAGCTCACGTTGCTCGGGAAGAGAGCATGCGTAAGCGGAGATGCCACGTCGCATGGCCGCGCCGACCCGCCTAAATGCTATCTGCAGTAACGAGCAGTGTATCACATTACGCGTACAGATACGATGGGTGAGAAAACGACTTCCCATTGCAAGAAAATAAAATAATAAGAATGCGAAAGCGGTAATATTGTGTTGGTGAAGAAAGAAAGAATTTGCACAAGTAAACAAACAAGATCGTGGTGCATATATATATATATATATATATATATATATATATATATATATTACATATTTTGTATTAAAAACAATGCATAACATACCGTGTCCAAACGGTGTTCGTTTTTTATATTTACGTTATTGTTTGTTCTGCATAGCAATTACATTTTTTATTTAATGTGCGTAGGGCCTACATTTATTTTCGAAATTTATTAAAATGTGCATGTATAATGCAAAATGTGTTATTCCCATTAATATTTTAATTTGCTGAGCCGCGTGCATGCGTTTTTATAGACACGCGACAACACGCATAAAAACGCACTGAAAAAAAATACTTATTAGTCACTGCAAAATATTTTGTTAAAATGAACCTTACCAAATTTTTTTGCAGTGTCCACAAAAAATTTTTGCTGTCTCCAATAAAGTTTTGCGGTGACTACAAAAAATTTTTGTAACCACTACAAAATTATTTTGTGAGGTCCATATTGACAAAACATTTTGTAGCTACCACAAAACAGTTTTTTCTGTGCGCCACTGAGAAAAATGGATTGTTTCGACAAGCAAATATAAGGCTGATATCAATCTTTATGTAACAACTAAATTACCGTTAAATCAACCGTAGTAATGTTTAAGTTACAACAGGAATATATTTGCTTCGACAATAACCTTCTGTTGATGTAATTTTTGGTCGGTTATACGAAAATTTAGTTTTCATTAAATGATTTATTTTATAATGCATGCATTGTATATATAAACAAACACATAATTATCGAGGTTATTTTGTGTAGGCGAAAAGGGCGCGGTTGACGAGCTACAAGACGCAGGTTTAAATCCTTGTGCATGCAATTATTTTTTTCAATTTAATTACATGTTAATATTATTTGTGTAGCAGTTATTTTACAAAAACATAGTTTTCATGATTTCATGGTAAGAGCAAATAAATAATTAAAATTGCATGTATTTAAGTGATTGTTCAAACACACGAAGCATGTTTGTTTGCACAATGTTATGAACTACGTCCGGAAAAAAAAATTTCCAAACAAATAATTTGGTTTTGACAAAACATACATTTTGTTACACGTATCGAAGTATGCCATTTGGTTGTTTTAAAAAAATTTTGTTTGATTTTCCGATATAAGCTAAGCTTACTTTGTCGCATGACCATAGTTAAAAAAGATAGTACGATTATAGTTATTAAATATTTTATGCTATGGTTCTGGAACAGCTCAAATGCTTCTGTCATGACAACCAACATAAACTAACATAAACGTTTTATGTTCCTTATTTTGGTAGTGGAGTTCGTTTGAATAATTTTGGATATAGGGCCACACCTACGAAAATAATTGATCGAATTGCACCAAACTTATACTCTGCAATAATACTTCCTTAGGAAATAAATAAGCATAGCAAAATGCAGTAATGTCAGGGATTTTGGAAGATAGCACCACCTGTAAAAATAAAGCATTTAAAACATCCATTGCATGTATTTTTTTTTTTTTTTTACTATTTTTGACTTTGCAGGCATATTCATTATGTCTCCGAATATTTTACCAATAGTGCTTGTTTATAAGTTTAGGGAAAATAGGTTCAATGATTATATCGATCAATTCTTATTTTTTTTAGTGTAAAAACACAAAAAGGGAAAATCTATTGTGAGATGCATTTACGTATAAACAATTTTAACCCAATATTTGTTATGTAATGTATACATTACACTGAACACATAGCAGTGGATTTTGGGATGTTCAACGTATTTTAAATAATATTTTCTATAACGTGTGCCGGCCATAATTTACGCTTTATCGCAAAATTCTCACATGTTCACTTTATTGTTCGTTAGGAATGACATAAAAAAAATTAACGCACTCGGTTCCAAAACATTTTTAGATTTTTTTCTTTTCTTTTAAATGTCCAGTGCTGTGGGGCTTAGATGCATCCTCCATTAAAATAGTTATGCCCTCATTAACAAACCTTCATGTAAAGCCCTACAACATGTCTCGTGTGATACGAAACCAGTAATTTTACATCAGCAAATCAAGTGTGATTCTTTCCTTGTTTCAGGCTGTGATAATCGGCGAAGAAACAGGAAAATTCTTAAGTCAATGTATAATCTATGATTCGTTAAAAACATATTTGTACCTTCACATCCCTGAGAGCTCTAAGTTAGAAAAGTTCTGAAATCTGTTTACGGATATTTCCGTGTTCATCATCATACTGTGAAAATCAACTCCTCGACAGGTTCAATTGCAATAATGGATTCATTAAAAACACATTTCCTGCATTTTCACCTCATTAAGATTCCAATTTCTAAAAATAAAATAAACAAATAAAAATTAAAAAGATTGTATCGTCAGTCAAGGTTGTTTTATGGGCTCAACATTTAAGTGGAAATCTCGACGATAGCCAGTTTTGGTTCGACATATAATGGCGATTAATTGAAAACACCCTTTACATCATTTCATTACTTTTCACCCTTTCAGTAGTCAAGTTTTGAAAAATCAATAAACCACATTTCAGGAGTTTGTAAATATTAATATAATGCAAAAATCGCGTCGATATCTAAAATTTCAGCGAGATTGGTATGAATAAATCACGAATTGAAAACACATTTTTTCCATTTATAACTTCTTTAAAGTCAAATTGGGAAAATATCCTGAAAGAGTATTTTGAGTCTTCACATAAACATCATATTTAAGCAAACAGCTCTTCGATATCTCAACATTCCACGTCTTTCCAACCTCTTAGTTCACGAATTTCGAAACGTCTTGAAGTCCTATCATATATTTGTATGTGCATCAAATTGAAGTAAAAATCACGAAGCTAGCCCGTTGGGTTCGAGCTGTACAGACGATTCATAAAAAAACACATTTCCCTCCTTTTTTTACGCTTTAGGAGTCGAATTTCGAAAACACCCTAAAACTATTTTTTGGGGTATTTAAATCACTTAATCATTTAGAAGCAAAATAGAAATTTATGTATCCGAAAAAATTGGATACCCATCGACAGTTACTATGAAATACATTTCCGGTCTTTCCTCCCCTATAAATTTTGAATTTAAAAAATCCTTTGGCTAATATGCATTTTTATGATCGACCCATTAATGGTAAAGTCACGACGATAGGTCGTCGGGTTTGAACTATGTAGACGAATGTTATAAAAACTTTTCGCTCCTTTTCACTCCCTTAGGGGCCGAATATTGAAAAATCGCATTTTAGTGCTCGCCTACGACTTAAAGACAATGCACAAAAAATTTCACGTTTCTGTGTTCAGCGGTTTGGGCTGCAGTTTGATGTGTCAGTCAGTCAATAAGTCATATCTGCAGATTTGTTACAGTGACTTGGTTGTTCCTACATTGTAACATAAATGTTGTCTTTAAGACAACATAGTAATCAATAAATAGAAAAAGTGTTTGTGATTTTGTAAATATAGTAGTTTGATCATCTATTATCAAATACTTTTAATAATAATACTTTGGTATCCATGTAAAAAATAGGCAAGTGAGTGCTCATATAACATTCAAAATGTAAATTTTATTATGTATAAGTTCGAGGTAGCCATGGTATTACCGAGTGTTAAAATTGGATATCACTTATTTGCATTTGTTATTGTAATTGATTATTTGCTAAAATTTTTAAGTAGCGTCAGTACATATAGCGTAACTGGTTTTAAGACGTCCCGCAATCTAGAGACTATCTTTAAAAAATATTACTTATTTTTAGCTGCATTTCACATTGTAAAATACACTTTTTGTAGCGATTCTGCATTGATTTTTGATGAAGAAATGAAAGTATTGGAATTTAAATGAATTTCAATAACCTCTATGTTTATTCTTGCAAGTTTTTGTGGCTTTTCGTGTGATAGTAGTCATATGAACAAAAAATTGAGGACCAAACGATTTGGGAGTCTGATTCCTACTTTTATTTTTTTTTTTCTGCATGCTGCACTGCAGAAGTGAAAATCTTTTGGTCACCACCTAACAGCTACATCTTTAGCGCTGATGAGGGGTGATACGAGGTGACTATGGAGCAGCTCCAGAATAAAAGAAAAATGTAGAATACTTAAGTTAATTTAAACAATTTCTTTACGTTATATATGTCCGCTTTTACAAGTGAGTTATCCTGTTAGCTGTTTAAAACATAAATAATTTGCATTACTTATGAAGATAAACAAATTTGTGCGTACCATTCATAAAACTAAACGTCGCACGGCAACGAGTCCGTATGAGTGAATTGTCCATTAGGAATGTTTCTAGTATATGTTAAGGAATCAGTCACATGATTTACACTCGTACTGTTTGAAAATTAGTGCAAATATGTACATAAGCATACTTAGAAGTAAGTTGAGAAAGGGATACATAGAAGCACAGCAAGAAGAAAGCAGCGGAGAAGGTGAGACGTGCGTCTCATCAAACTCGTCTGCTATTTTTCTACTTTGAGAACTGTTAAGACCGTGTCCTGCATTTGCATCACTTGAGGGGGAATTTGTATACTTGGATTTCCTACTTTGTTGTTGCATGCATGGCTGAGACACGACGGCGATACCTGCTGAGCGACCCAGTTTCCCCTTCGTCTTGGTTTCAAGTCCTCGTGCAGCGAAATGTCGTGGGGCGCATTTGCTGCTGTACTCTTCGCCTTCGCCAAATTGTTTGCTGGAGATGACGTCGGTGCGTCCGGTGTTCGTTGGCTTGACGTAATAAGCTGAACACCGTGCCGAAGCTTGCCGAAGATCTTCATCGTCCTCTGACGGGAGCGACGCTCTCCAGGCTGCCAACTGCAGTGGTGCTTCTTGGTGTCACCGCATGTCCGTCTTGGCGCTGCAATTTCGACGACTTTCTCCAAGAACTTTCGAGATGTTTCTACTTTAGTCAACAAAACCAGGGGAGGTGGCAAGGGCTGGCATATATATGTGTATATATATATATATATATATATATATATATATATATATATACATACATATATATGTACTGGTGCCATACGCGGGGGAAGACAGAGATGGCCGGGCTTTAGGAGAGCCCAGTGAAGGCTTAGCATTTGGATGACCAGGAGTGCTTTTGTTATGTAATTATTTCTATTTTTCATGACTGTTACTATGCCCGAGGAAGGTTCCATTGTGGTATGGGATTGATAATTGTTGATGATCGCGGTTACTCAAATTTATGAGAGAGAGTTGTCTCATTTTCACGGGGCCATAAACTTGGTTGCTCGCCCCAGCTTATGTGTATTTAACTTTCTGGGGAATGTTTGCACTGTTATTTCAGATTGTACTATACCCATGTTGGGTGTGTCTTCTCGTTTTGGGTTAGTAACAGTATCTTTTGCTAGTTGTTTTTGTATAGATGATCCTGTTATTTATTATATATTTGGGTTATATGTAAATTCTTGGAGAAGTTAATTCATATTTTTCTATTTACTTGTTCAACTTGGGATTTCTTTTTTTATACGGTACTAGGAAGGAATATATTGTTACAAGCTTGCGGGCTAGGTATGTTTGGGGATGGAGGTCTTTGAAAAAATAAAGAAAATAAAGCTAACCTAGTTTATTTACAACTGTATATGCAAAAAAAATAACCTATGTCTATAATGATTTACACAGTAAATGTCAATCAGAGTAAATAACTACTATTTACATAAAGGAAAAAAAATACATCTACATAATTTCTCTGTATATGGAAAGGTTACTAGTCACTCACAATGGTGGACCCACTTCTTCCTACTACTTTCTGCGGTCCCACTCGCTGGACGCCCTTGAACAGTCGTCGCAATCCAATACTTGTCACTATCACTTCAGATCACACTAGGCACCTGCCAGCAAAAACTCTCTCGCTCCTACTGCAGCTCCCCCTTATATACCCCACCCTCCTTCTTCTCAAATTATCTCGGCGGGTCTCTGTTCTCCAACCTCCTGGAAAGATGTCGCTTCAAAGTCACGCACCACCCCGAGAGATAAAGAGGGAACAGGATCATTCCAGATCACGATATTTTCCCTCGGTTACCCGATACTGGGTGCAGGTGGTTATCATGGAGTAATACAATCCATGCGGCACCCGAGGAGATCTTTTAGTGCTGCCGCCAATGTATTGTATTTCGCCGCCCTGCCCGACAGACACAGAGCAGAAGAGTGGGAAAGGGGGTGTCCTAGCTCCACCACCACAGTATCGTACTACACCACCCAGCCAGACAGTCGCGGCTCGCAACACTGCCCCCTCCTCAAGTCTGTTCGTCCCGAGCAGACACAACAGACTCTGGTCCATCATAGAGAGCCAGTCTGTCAATATGCACAACCTTGGGTTTTATTGTCCGAGAACCCTTGCGAACTATCCGGAAGACCACATCATTTATCTTCTTGACAATCTGGTAAGGGCCTTCCCAGCATTTCTGTAGTTTCGGAACAGTATTATTTCCGTCGCTGTAGGTTATACAGCCACACCAGCTGTCCTTCTTGAAATGTCCTATCAGGTCCCCTCCGATCATACCTCGTTTTCATCCGGTCGCTGTTGACTCTCAAATGTTGCGACGCAGTTCATTAGCATACACAATCGGTGTTACCCTTGTGGCTTCATGGATAGCTGACCGATATGCAAGGAGAAACAGGGGCACCTTGGAGTCCCAGTCCTTTTGATTGTCGGCTACAAAAATGGACAGATACTGTTCTAATGTACGATTTAAACACTCGACCATCCCATCTGACTGAGGATGCAAAGGAGTAGTCCATGTCTTCTTCTTTCCCAAAATTTTGGTCACTTCCTGGAATAACTTGGCTTCAAAGTTGCGGCCCTGGTCGGAGTGAAGTTCGAGTGGCACTCCAAACCTTGAGAATACATGCTCCACTAAAGCGTCGGCCACTGTGCTAGCCTCTTGATTAGGTATTGGTATGACTTCAGGCCACTTGGTGAAGTAGTCTTGCACCACCAATAGGTACCGATTCTTCCTCTCAGTCACTGGCAAGGGACCCAAAATATCTACTGCCATCCTCTCGAACGGGGCTCCGACAATGTACTTCTGAAGATGACCATGCCCTCTAGTTCTTGGTCCCTTTCTTGCTGTACAAGCATCACACACTGAGAGAAAGAATTGTTTCATTATACTAAATATATTTGTTTCGGTGATGTTTGCTTCAGCTAAACAATATTTTGTTGGCAAGACCAAGCTTGGAGTTATCCAAACAAATTTAATTATTTCCCTCGACCAAATTATTCATTTAAACGCAATTTGTTTGTGCCAAACGTATATTTGGTTACTACAGGACGTCAAATAAATATTTTGTGTAGACAAACAACTCGTTATAACTTGTCAACAAAATAATATTGTTAGTTATAAGTGAAGAGCTTTGAACCAACAAATTTTTTTCGAAGGACTAAATGATTTTGTTGGCGAAACTAAATACATTTGGTTGACTTGCGGAAGATGGCAGG
>PNEQ01107839.1:0-26228 GCA_003012365.1 Medauroidea extradentata
TCACCACTTCGGACTGATAAGGTTGTACATTGTCATTATTAGAAATACTGTTGATTGGATATATGACTGAGTTTTATTGTGATTTATAGTGTTTAATTAATTGATGGTAGACTTTTCTTGTGCTTTAATTGTCAAAGTTAATT
This sequence comes from Medauroidea extradentata, assembly GCA_003012365.1. Taxonomy (NCBI): domain Eukaryota; kingdom Metazoa; phylum Arthropoda; class Insecta; order Phasmatodea; family Phasmatidae; genus Medauroidea; species Medauroidea extradentata. Next base: position 144 of record PNEQ01107839.1, read on the forward strand.
AACGTGTCTGTGACACAGGAGTAATTGTGTGCATAACTAATTGTGTTGTGAGAGTTTTAGTTGATTACTGTTTTGTGTATTTCGTAGCTTTGTGAGCTATTAAATCCAGTAATTAATTTAACTCTTTTATTTGTAATTATAAGACCTCTATCCCAAAGAACTCATGGGAATTGCCCACATATAAAGTTTGTGCTCTCAAACTTGTAACAATAATATTAAATTCGTGTGATTTGTATCATATCTAGTACAGATTTAGCTAATAAAACGATGACTACTTTAAACTTTCTATGAAAACCGATTTTTAAGTTACCTAATTTAAATATCGTTGCAATTTTAATACGTTATCGTCAGAGGAAATATATTGGAATGACTGCAGTCTAAGAAGTTAAATCTATGAACAGAAGACAGGATAAAGAAACATAATGAACATATGATATAGTACTCGGAGAAAGAAAGAAACCAAGGAAAAAGAATTGAAACCAGCACCCGGTCCTTACATGATCCATCCGAGGGAGTAGTGGGGGCTGACAACAAGTATGATTGTTAACAGTCCCAGAGTGCAGGAACATAACCAAATTCATTCCATTTTGTAACAACTAAGTTTTATGACTTGGGTAAGGTGATGAGCTGGACATCAATTTTCGTCACATGAAAAAACATCCGTATATACTAGTTCACACAATTGAGACTACAATGTCAAATAACAACATTAAGTACCCTAACAAGTGAATTTTGCACTTTCGCAATACAATACGTCGACAGAAATAAGTTTACACTATTATAAACACACAAAAATTAAAAAATATACTTTCCGTCGGTGTAGTAACTACACAGTTCAAACAACATATCGGTAAAACATAGTGGAGTAGAATAAACTGCAAATTAAATCGCAATAGCTTGAAATCAGTAAACAAACTGTCAAAAAAGAGACCAAACATGCGAAAAAAAAGAGAACAAACGAAAAATCACATTACGGCAGGTTGACTAATTCTAAATGATAGCAATGTGATGTAAGTCTAGAATAAATGTATGTGTATAATAACCCAGCAAAATTAACACACACACACTCTCTCTCACACACACACACATACACACACACTATACTCTCCATGCGTCTCTCTCTCTCTCTCTTTCTCTCTCTCCCCCTCTCTCAATCTATATATATATATAAATAAGGGGCCTACACATATATAACACGAACATATTATATATGATATACTGTAGGCCTAACTGGCGGCTACAGGTGACCAGACCTAATTCAAGAACAATGAGCGAGTGTAACAACCACACCTCTATTGTCAACCGTACGAGCTTACAACAATCGTGAAGGTTGTTTTAATGAAAATGTGAAGTGGCAATACATATTCATCTACTACGAACGGAATATTGACCTTCCAGATTTAATTCAGATGTATCGTGCTGTGTGTATGCAAGGAAGAAAGTGTTGCCATCGCACGATCCTGTGCGTTGAAAACATGAAGTCGCCTCCATTATTACGCATATATTTCTGTAACTGTACGCCTTTAGCGACCCGTCACAGTGAACTAAGAACTAAAATGACATAAGGAGACCAAAATGTTCACGCGTCCGAACACGCTCAGTCTGACCGTTACTGCGATACAAGCACTCGATGCCTGAGCATTATGATGATGCCGACAGGAAGGTAACCCAAGTATAACATAATGTATGTACAAGGTTACATGCTTCCGGAGAACACTAACCACTGGCGATGTACAAACCTACAAATGTATCACCATGCATCTGAGCCTCTGAATTAAATAAACGTTAACATTCGTCGTAGATGTTGATGTTGATCTACGGTCACTGTTCCTCAAGGCTACCTTCACGGTGGTTGTACGACTCTGCTATAGACAAAAGAGGGATGATTGTTACACTCATTGTTCTTCATTTAGATCTGGCTATGTGTACCGGCGAGCTGTTTTATCGTTCACATTACACAATGTGTATAGCGAGTCTGAAAAATAACGCTCTCGGCTGACCAAACCGGGAATGCATGGCACGGCACACAGCCCCAGCAAGACCTTCGGGAGGACCCTCTGTTTCGGCAAAATTATTTGTTACTGTGGACACATGCGTAAACTTTTATGGTATAATATATACACATTGATTATTACTTACCTACATACTTTTCTAAGTAATATGTGTGGCGAGTTGGCGAGAGCCAGGAAACTGCCAACAATCCGCCTAAAACTGCCATTACCGAATCTGGGGGTGGACGAGTGTTGCGAAAAGCTTCGGCTTATACTGTATCCATTCCAAGGTTGCAGCAGAAATAAACATTGTTACAGGTGAGGTCTCGATCATTGGCTGGCTGGTTAGTTAACAGTGTCGTTGCGACAGGAAATAGGTCCTACGTTAAATTTCTGTGTTTTAGTTCGGGATAGGTAATTTTATCATTTAGTTGCGTTTTTTAATCCACTGTAATATAATAACACTCTGAGCGCAGGAAATACTATATGTGCATGGAATGGATTAACTACGACTTACGCGACGAAGCCACGTCCATCGTGATTCCATTTCCTCCACAGCGAGGCGCGATTCCGTTTCTCCACTTGTCGCCAGTCGATAGCTCGCGAGACACGCGGAGGTGGTGCGGCGGTTTGTTGCACAGCCAATGTCGTTCAAGCGCGCGAACAGGCGGAGTGACACAAGCTGCAATCTTGGAATGGATAGAGTATAGTAGTGCCACTGCAGGAAGCCCTCCTCCTTCCTAGGCTACCTGACAAGAGGGAGTAAATGGCGGCCTGAAAACCTCCTGGAATCCCTAAGACAGTGTAGGGCTTGGGTGGCAGCAATGTTACCTCCGCAATGAGGGGGCAGGTCTGCAGCTGGGCCTGTCCCCAGTGATGATAAGCGGCGGCGGTGGTGGCAACATCGGCACATCATTCAGCGAACGGCCTTCTGTCTGAAGAATTTATTTCTGACGTCTCCAACATGGCAGCGCTACCCTCCAGACCCCCAAAGCCCCGAGCTTCGGTCACCCACCACCAGGGTGACACGAAATTTCGTGCAGCACGAAAAGACTAGACCACAGACAACTACGATATACAGACTGTCAACGCCTAGGCTTTTCGTGCTGCACGAAATTTCGTGTCGCCCTGGTGGTGGGTGACCGAAGCTCGGGGCTTTGGGGGTCTGGAGGGTAGCGCTGCCATGTAGGAGATGTCAGAACTAAATTCTTCAGACAGAAGGCAGGTCGCTAGCTGAGTGATGTGCCGGAAGTCGCCTTTTGTCGAAGGGACTTGCAAGGGTGTATTAGGGGGAAGTGGGTGGTATAGTATAGGGTTGAGACTCAAGGTCGCCTGGCAGAGGGCAATAAAATGCAATAAAGCTACAAAGCAGAAGCTACCCCAGTCGTCTGGTCTCGGGATGAGAATATACATAGCGTAGAACCGAAAATATCCTCACGACACTGATGGGTCATTCCATTGTCACTGGTGTGACTTACAGACAGTTTCAAACACAGAAAAAACTAACTATCTGAAAATCACATATGTTCTTGTACAGATAAACCATTCAGTTGCCAAATATAATTAACACACAAATAACAAAATATAATTTAATCAGGCGAAGTTATCATTAGAAATCCTTGCATCACTGGTGTTACAAATTTTGGGCTTCTTGTAACAGTTTTCTATTTGCCACTAATGATTATGTGAATGTATTAGCAATAAAATTACAATTCGTTAAGGACTACATTTATACAAACCTGTAGTTCTTAAATATCTTAACATAACAGCTAAATTAAATTCTTAATTAATTTTACAGTATTCTGATAGTGCAGTCCTGTCAAAGGTGCGACAAAATGGTTTGTGTCAGGAGAATAATTTTTTACTGTCGTCCTATTATCGTCCAGCTTGTTTCATTCATTAAGATGTTAACAGACACGAACTAGCAGAAGTTCACAGACAAAAAAATTATACTTTGAACTAAAACAAAAAGAAAACACAATTCAAAAGATTATCTGTAAGAACATTAGGGTGTATCTCAGGTATAAATTATTTTTCTTTATTAGTACGCCCTTAATCTGGTTGCAGTTTATTCTAATCTGACTTCCTAGTGACAATAGTATTGGGAAGATCACTGGTGTTTGTGTATATCTCAGAAGATTCGGCTATTGTCATGGCAATTTAAAGAGCATAGGCCTAACAATTAACGTTCTTGTTTAAAGGATAATTGTTTGTATTATAACACAGCAGACAGATTTGGAAAAAAAACACAACTAAATCCTGGAGCTTAACTGATCCTGAGAGCACTTTATAATTTCCTACGGTTCTAAATAACACAACTGGGTTAACATAATCAGTTTCTCTTCTATGGAAACTTTCGTTACTAACCAGAGGACGACTTACTGACCACAGGGCTATGTTGAATTCACAAGAAGAAATGTTGTGCTATTTGATTTTAAGAGTACGAACTTTGTTAAGCTGAGGTGTGTGAATATCCTGACAACAATGTAGTTAAAAGAATACCGTTAAGGTAGCCTATATTTTGAATCACACATAATACAGTAATAGTTTTTTTGCTAGCATATGAAACGATCTTACTTTGCAATGTGCTTGTTCATTTACATAGTTAAGTTTAAATCAATCTCGATCAATATCGATAAACACTTAAAGAAATTTTCATGAAACAAAATCGCTAAGTCAAATTTAAATGGAATGTTAGCTAAATATAGGAGACACGAGGCTTGCAGCACGTCATTTGAGCAAGCTCGCTATAAAAGTCACATTGAAGTGAAATACAATCTTGCTGAAAGCTTTATTCATGCCTGTTGTAGTAAGTCTCGTGTGTAAGTTAACTATGGCATTTCAAATTAGAGCGAATTGTAAGCTTCCCACAAGGTTGATTGAATCAGGCTTGAAGCCAGTGTCCTGAGCAAGCTTGTAATGACAAGTAAAAATTCTGTTACTTGCAAGCTTGACATATGCTTGATAAAAACTTGCAGCAAGTCTTTTGAGCTAGCTAGCAATGGTAGGTCAAATTCAAGTGAAATGCAGTCATATTGCAAGATGTATTTAGGCTTGCAGCAAGTTTCGTGCACAAGCTACGTATGGCAAGTCAAATTCAAGTGAATGCAAGCTTTCTGCAAGCTTGCATGCTGTCCGGGTTAGAGTTTCGTTTACATTGCATATGTCACCTTTAACATAACTAATCTATATACACTACTTAGCTGATAATTTACAATTCTTATCTGATTATTTTCACTACTAACCTGGCTATGCACCTTGTTTACAATCTTTCAAAATAGTTATCTAACTGTTCAAACTGGAACTCTCTATCGATGCTAAGTTGCCACATTGTGAAAATAAAATGTCAACGTACAACGTTTTGCCACTAACATTTTCGTTAGCCCAGGATTCGCGCAGTGTGCTAATTAGGCACCTGTTTCTCGACAACTGTGTGTATACATATATATATGTGTGTGTGTGTGTGTGTATATATATTCATATTATATAAACAAAAAAACACACGCACACACACACACACACACACTAGCTGGTATCCGCAACTTCGTTTTCGAGGTTTTCAATTTAATGTGGTAATATTCGTGAAACAAAAAAAAGTTTTAAAAAATGCTAATGTTTATTCAATTGAAGGACATCTTTGTACGCCAGGTTAGTAGCTCGGCCATCAAGTGTTAGGACAACCAAGCTGCGGGTTGAGCTGACTCTGTAGCTGGCTAAGTAGCTAATGCTGCTGAATTATATTCCTGCCCCACTTAACAATTGTGCGGGGCCTTATTTATAGTTATAGCAAAACAGACTAATATGAGAGAGTATTCGGATGGTATAAGTAGTGTGTATGTGTGTATGTATATACAGGATGGTGGAGAATTAATTAACGCTCATAGCTAACAAAAAAAGTGGCGTAACACATGGATGCATAAGAAATACATACTTTCGGAGGGTAAACCAGATGACTTGCATATTGAAGTACGTTGAGAAGTAACAAATGCTTCAAAATGATATCATTTCTGCATTTAAAACAAAAACAATAACTGTTTGGACTTATAAATTTGGTAAATAGTGTGTTAGTTCCCTTTGTGACAATCATCTCGAAATTGTATATGGACACGTCAAGTTTGTATTTCCTGTGATGCTATTTGTTGCCATATGCTTGGTAACACTGTGGCACTGTCGCAAGAGTTAGCGACGCTGGTTTCCCAGGAAGAAGAGACAGTCGTTCGTCGGACATCATGGTGGCGAGTTGTGCGCTAGTGTTGGCTCGCTGCCAATCAATGTCATACCTTCACATCCTCGCATGGTATTTAGAAAAACAGTCCATTTCGATCGTGATTAATCAATAACACTACATGACATAAAAATATTGATAAACAGCAAGGGAACTAAGTCCCATAGACTAAAATCTCCCGAAATACAGGAGAGCGAAGGTACACCATGTTTCATCCAAGAGGCAATAAGAAGTGCGGGAAAGTAATGTGGTACCAAGAGCCACTTTAGTTGTGTAAGAATGCTATAAAGATGCCAGGGGAGTATACGTGCACATTACTGTTCAATTAAGGAATCAATATTGACTGCCATGTGTTTTTCTTAGATATAATGCTATACTTCAATTTTTTCTTAAATTTCACAGAGTTACGACAGTCCGAAATTTCCTTATTTATGGAGTTAATCAGTATATGTCTATGGAAGTTGGAGGTTAATTTTCCATATTGTGTTCTAACACTACCTATAAATTTATCTTGAGCGTGCCTTGTGACAGAATTGCGCCTATTTTCACAGTCACCTATTATATGACATGCATGAAATAATTTCGTTAGATTGTATTCACAAATACAAATACACTTTACTGGTAAGACTTTATTGTTTATGTATGACTTACCGTGACCAATGATATTGCGAGGAGGGATTCGGTGAGCGTTCAAACCCAACTGGGTGTTATCTATCCACTTGAAGGGAGAGATCCCGCATGGGACATTGCCCCTCTTCGCGCGCTATTCGGTATGTAACTATCGTAGAGGGCGCTAGTCTGTCAATTTAGTTATGAAAATTTTTCCCGGGTGGACACGGGAATCTTTTAACCTCAGTGAAGGGGGTGGGGTCGGCTGCGTGGCGACCTCCTCGCACACTGGTCGTCCGGTGAAAGGTCGCGAGACACGTTGCGAGACACGTACGTTATGCTGGGAAGGATGTTACAGGTCCCCCTCACACCTCGATGCACTCAAGTAAATACTTACTTGCAGGGCTGTAGATCACCCTACACACCAACTAAGAATAATACACAGCAAGGAAAACACTCAAAACTCACGATGTGCTACGGCCGTGTGCTCCCAGAGGGGTGAGGGTCTAGGAAGTCCAAGTGGTGGGAAATGAAGAGGCACACAGGTGCACAAAAGTTGTGTTTTTGTTGACACACATGTTCCCTATACAGAACTTACACTTGAGCGTGTACACTATGAAGGCCGGCCTGCCCTCTTATGGCCAGGCAGTGGCCTACACGAGAGCTGCAAAAGCACACGGTGCATGGGTAAACCTCTGGGCCACGGCCGTAGAAGAACAGGTCTGGACACTCGCCTGGAAACTTGACCCCCTTGTTGTTTGGCTGCAGTTCACCAAGTTACCGAGAATGCTATACATTTTTGGTGCTGTAATCCGGGCGGTTGAACTCAAACTCCGCCCACTTCCCTCCCACTAAGATAAAAAATTTATCAAATTTTTTTTATCAAATTATGAAATACTTCCTTTGCTCACAATTTTAAATCATGTCTCCAAAATTCTTTATTTACTTTATAATGTTAACAATGGAAAAAAGTGGGCGGAGTTTGAGTCCGACCGCCCGGATTACAGCGCCAAAAAGTATAACAATCTCGGTAACTTGACGTGCTACAGCCAAACAACAAGGGGGTCAAGCAAAATACATTGGTAGACAGGCGAGTGTCCAGACCTGTTCTACTACGACTGTGCTCTGGGCCGAAAGTCAACAATGGTCTCGCGGGGGTGAAAATAATAACAAAAGAAAACCTCAGAACTTATGTTTTACAAAAATTGATGGTGTGGTTGTACTTAAAAGAGTTGAAGGGCCTTGCGACGCGAAACATGTCTGCGCTGTACGCCCTCTTAGTTTCAACTGACTGAAATGGCGGCGAACAAGAAGTAAACGCTTCCCGCTCGGGTGTAATGCTTGAGGTTAACATATTTAGTGTGACAATGACAATATACAATTACACTGATTGAAATGTTATTCAACGATAATTTTAGTCAATTTACATGCCTTCCAGCCAGTCTCTGAGTCTAGATGACTACACAATTTCCGGCTTAGTCTCATATACAAACGTGTTTGTCCCTGCTGTGCAGACAATTTGAGTTTGTATTGCTGGTGCTAAAAATCCCTTGACCTAAGGCTTCGTGTATTGTTGCGCCTCTATTTCCACTCAAAACTACCTATATACAAATTCAAACTTTGATTTTCAGCTTTTTCCCCCACTCCCTAACCAACTGGTATCACAAAACACATGTTCGCTTGCATCGACAATAACATTGCTCCTAAGAAGTCCCCAGTTAAATTACCAACGGTCATTCTTAGAAACCGCCACAGCCTTATGCCAGAATGATTACCAAGATCATTGATATAAATTGGAAATAGTAGGAGGTCCAGAACGCTTCCCTGTGGAACACCTAGATTAATTGGCAGGGGCAGGATATTTTTCTTGCCTATTACACATTCTGAGTACTATTGGTGAAATAGCTTTCAAACAACTTATGGGCCACAGCCCTTACCCTATTTACTCAAGTTTTTGCGACAATATAGTGTGGTCAGCCATGTCAAAGTCCAGAAAAACAGCTTCAGCAATTTTGTTTTTATCTATAGACATTTTGATACTGTCGACTAAATTCAATGCAGCTGTTACTGTGCTTTTATTCCTTCTAAAACCATATTGATATGTGCTTAGTATATCTTGTTCTTCTAGAAAGTCAAATAATCTCTGCTTGATAACTGATTCAAATATTTTGTTAATTATTCTTAATACAGAGCTTGGCCTATATAGTTGGTTACATATTTGCAATCTCCTGCCTTAAATAGTGGTAAGACTCTTGCAGTTTTTAGAGTGTCTGGGTATATTCTTTGTGCAAATGCTTGATTAATCAAATTTTCTTGAATTTGTGTTAGAATGACTTTATAGGATTTTACTATTTGACTGAAACTTTATCTGGGCCAGGACTTTTGATTTGGTAGCTATCAATAAAAACTAATTTTCAATTTTATCGATGGGTGTACTAAAAAAAAAGGTGATGCAGACCTTCCTAAAAGTATTTAACACTTTGATGCGAGTGGGGGCTGCGGAGAGGGTTAAAATGCTCGTTTCTACCTCCGGTGAAAGTGGAAATAGAATAATTGCATGACAGTGGCATGTGAGAAACAGATAGCCCAGTAGTACCAGTTCGTCAGAGGACAAACACTCGGAGAGCGTTGTCATGTGGCCAACAGCCAAGGCGTTGATACGTTAATCTCTCCCGCACGACGTCATACTTACGTAGGGGAATCTTAAGGCACTCCCCACGCCTCGCTGCACACTATATAGCACTCGCCAGGGATAACGGGCACCTGGAGGTCTTTGCACAATAAAACAAACACTAGTGAAATGTGGGTTGGAGGGTCCCACGCCCTGAAGGCCAGGAAGCAGCGAATCAATAAGTATCACACTTACTGTAATATGTGATTATTATTGTTGTTGGCACCGTACATCCATGTGACACAAACACTGGCTGTGGTGTAATGCAGACCGGAACCTGAGCCTGTCTGGTAGGTGATGCTGATACTAAACAGCCACGTGGGTGTAAAATAGTTATAAAGAATTTCAGCCCCTGGGTGCGCACGATTGGCAGGGGAGAGGGGTATCTCCGGGCACAGATAGTTACGTGAAAATGTTCTGATGAAATATTACGTTACTGTTAAACTAGTGGTTGAACAAAGAAGTGGTGGTGCCTAGAGCGAGACAGAGTCGACCACCTCTACACACCGCTAACCGCCAACTGATGAGTCTTTAGCGCCGACCGGGCAGAGAACCTGCCGGTGGCGGGAAAAACTCGTCTGTTTACATAAAGCACAATAAAGACACTATACAAAAGCACAAACACTTTAATTTGAGGAAACTTGCGGTTTAAAGTCCTAAAAGTGATTTTGGGAATGTTTATATTGATTTTCATGTATTTTGAAATTTTAGTTTAATTAATTGATTACTGTTACAAAAAGGAACAAAGGTAATTACGAGCCATTAAATGGCAGAACAAAAACAAAGACCCTTTCACTACTTTTAAGAATTTGCTAAGTTTTAGAAATGGGAATTTAATTATAAGAAAATTGCGCAGGTCAGGTTGGCTGTGTAGGCGAGTCCAATTTCGCTGGGTGGCGCAGGGGTGTATCTACGATCAAATTAATGTTATCCACGACATTTAAAGCTGAAGCCATGTATTAGCCTAAACAAGGTTATCCCTTGCCGTTGTTCAAATCCATCAACTGGCAGCGTGACTCCCGTCGCCTTATTTCACCCACAAGTAACCGAACATGTGCTGCTACTTGTGGTGCAATTTACGGGACTTGTGGGGAACGGCGCACTTTCCTACCAACGGATAGGTGTTTCTAGGGATCTCACTACACATGGGCACTGCCTGTACGTCGGGGGCGGGCGTCTTGACACCACTGCCTCTTGTTGCCACAAAGTCGGGCATGTTCCCATATGCATGGGTGGTACTGGCTGCTCTGCCTTGCCGAATCATTATGTGACGCACACAACGGGATGCATTGGAAGGGGATGCAGAATTGTCCACGTCAAACATCCCCATCCTCGGAGTCCATCTGTGTGTCGCGCCGCTGCCCCCATCTTACCTTCCGTAGGAGAAACTCCATTGACCCGCTGGCACAGTAAGTACCGTCCTGGATGAAGTAGATGTAGACAGGTAGGTGTCCCTGCTGGGTCATGGGATGCAGGTGGGTTCAGTTAGGTGGAGCTCCGTGAGTGCACCCCACAGCCTGGATGCGCAGAACGTCGGAGAGGTGAAGGGCCTCTCGTGTCCTGTTGGTTCTCCACTGTGTACATGTCACCCAGGGGTGACTGGAGAGGTAGCTGCGGACTTGTGTCTGGGTCCGTCATCCTGGAGAGGGGTGGCGTGGGCTCCTGGTCTTCTTCCTCGTTCAGCGCAGTTTCTGGGTTACCAACTGTGCCGTACAGTCTGAGAGTCTGCGTCAGACCAGAAGGTGGCTGTTGCCTATCCTCTTCCCATGGCAACTGGTTCGAAGCATCGCTGGTCCATCCTAGGGGTTTGATCTGAACGGGTGGTCCTGTCGCAACCATTCGTAGTGCATTACTGTAAAGGTGGCGACTGGTTGCGTCGGCAGGTTGTGTGCCTGCACCATGCATCGGGAAGCTTACAGCTCTTGTAACGGCTTCTGTGCCCCAATTAGGCCTTACAAGAAGACGTTACACATTTTCAAATTTCTCAAGGGATGGCTCTAACTGCAAAGTAATAAACTTCCAAACAAAAGCACTGCTTTCAAAATAATGGGTGGATTCAATGAACAAAAAAAGGCGCCGCTCAACTTGAAATGCACATTTAATACAATATAAGTTACGGTACCTAAATCATTTGATACACTAAATACAATCCAATATTTTGACGCAAACTGGGCAGTTGTGACGTAAACATCAATCTCAATTTATAGTCCACCTATATATTAGTAAAATTTCCACACCAAACAAGTTGCATACTACTCGTGGCTAATTTAGCAACAGAAACTATCACAGCAAAACCTGCATCATTCCATTTCAAAATACATCAAAAGTTAATGCCTTGTTTAGAAGCGCTTCTCAAATGTAAATGTTGCGTTAATTCTGTACACTTCCACGTTCATCTTCAGAATACATTAAATGTATACCTTGTACACGGATTTCTATCTTCCCAAAAGTAATTTTACGTTACGGCGGCAGCCCAATAATAGACTGAAAATTTTAAGATTTAAGTAGTAGTAGTAGTTAGAATTGGGGAGCATTACTGTGACGACTCAGGACGATCGGATGTGACACACAACCAAATAAATCGACTTCATACCTTATTAGCCGCTGAACAGTGTCTTGTAGCAATACCCACCAAAAGCGCTCCCGAAGCAGTTGAAACGGCCCTTCACATAGGCCCCGTAGAAGCCGAGCAAAAACGCAAAGAGGCCCAATGCATGGCCCATTCGCTTCGTGACGAGTTGGCGGAGTAATTTACGCACGCACTCTTGCCAATTCGGGCATCTCGGCGTCACTGCCAGGTGCCTTTCGCAGGTCGTCTCTATGGATTTTGGTGGTGTGCCCATTGCCGTGCGGATGACGTAACTAGTTCTGCTGCAGGGTCGTATGATGTGGTGTGGTCTGCTCCATTTTGCCGCGAAGCCTGCACAGAAGTTACATTTCCCTGCGGGGAGATGGTGCATCTTGGCATAAACGTGTTGTCCTAGCTGGAGCTGTTCGGGGGTTCTGCCAGTGGATTTAAGCCACTGTTGAGTGTAGCATTGCTGGCTTGCTCTCATAGCCTCAAGTCACTCCCTCCTCTTCACTGCCCTCTCCCACAGGCTGTTCCTCTCTTCCTCGGCTATCAGGGCACAGTGGTATTCTCCAGGAAGCTTCAGGTTACTGCCCAACAAGGCTGCTGCTGGCGATTGGCCCATCGGCACTGTCACTCGGCTTCGGAGTGTGAAAAGTGGCACTGGCATTTGTTCTGCCCAGGTCTCATGTCGCTTCCCCACACAGAGCCGGAGTTGTGTCTTGAGGTCTTGGTTCCTACGCTCTGTGGGGTTCGCGCGAAAGGTAGTACGCTGGCATCATGTTGTGGAAGACACCTCACTTCTCACACACATCCCTCCATTGCTTTCCCACGAATTGCGACCTGTTGTCTGTCAACTGTACATTGGGGTAGCCCTGTCTGGCGTAAAATTATGTGTCCATTATGTGGACGAGGGTTTTCACTCGAGTGCTATGGACTGCGTATGCCTCGACCCATCTGGAGAACATGTCCACCACAACAAGGATGAATCGCTGCCCCCCACGGAGCAGGGATAGGCCCCATGATGTCCAAAGCAACTGTCTCAAATGGCAGTTCAGGTAGGCGTGGCTGTTGTCGTTCACTGTCAGTTCTGTGTGACTTAAACTTGTTGCACATCTAGCATCGTCAGACATAACACTTTGCGGCACGGGTCACCCCTTGCCAGTAGAACAAGCGATTGATGTTGCAGAGTATTTGACATGCCCCTGGATGTCCGGCATACTGTCTGGCATACTGTCCGTCATGAGCGTTCCTGAGCGGCTGGTCTCGCTTGCACACAGGTACGAACAGTTTCCATGTCCTACCCCTTGTGGGGTACCGTGTCCCAACACACCAGTAACCACTCGCTAGAGGTTCACCATTTCTTTCTCGCACTCGTCCCTCTTCTCTTGACAGTGGTGCAGTCGCGCTGGGAATTCACAACCCGCTCGTAGACAATGTCGGCATTCGTCTCTACTGGATCCACGTTCAGCTGGTAAAACTGTGCGCACTCTGAGTATGGCCCAGGTGGCAGGATGTCGTCCCACTCAGTCTCATCATGTACACTGACATCAGCGCATGAGGCACGTGACAGCACGTCAGCTAACTGATTGTCATTTTCTGCCATGTGTTCGACTTCGAAGTTATAACCCTGTAGCGCCATGGACAATCCAGCAAGCATGCTGTGTGAATCCTGCATGGAATGCAACCACACTAGACACTGGTTGTCAGTGCGCTAGATGAATCATTGGTATTCCAGATATACGCGGTAGCGCTTCATGGCACCAACGACTACTCGTTTACATGGTACCAGCTTTCTGTGGGTCCCAACTTAGCGCTAGAATAGTCACTCACGTGTATTTCTCCATGTTCGCCATACGGGTACAGTACCACTCCCATCCCGTCCTGACCTGCGTCGGTCTGGAGGTACAGTGGGTGCTGGCTGTTGTAGTGTGCCAGGGCTTCGCACAGGGAAATCGTGGACTTCATGATGTTGAAAGCATGGTCGGCTCCCGTGGTCCAGTGGTACTGTTTCTGTGAAGACAACAGCGCACTAAGTGGTGCTGTTATGATGGCGAAGCCTTGCATGTGCTCGCAGAGCCAATTTATTAGCCCAAAAAATTTACGTAATTGTTTACATGTTGCTGGCAGCTGGCCCTCTTCCACAAGATGCAGTTGTTCGGAGTTAGGCTCTATCCATTTCTCACTGACCACAAGACAGAGAAACTCAATATTCGATTTGCCAATGTGGCATTTCGGAACCGCACAAGTCAGCTTGTTTATGACGAATCGTTCCAGGACAAGCGACAAGTGAATAATGGGCTCTTCCCAGGATTTTGACCATATCAGCACATAGTCTAAGTATGATAGCGTAAAATCTCCCGCCAGTTCGCTCAGCATCTGCACCATCATTGTTTGAAAGATGGCTGGAACACCCTTCAGTCCGAACGACATCGCGCAGAATTGTTATTGGCTGCCATCGGGTGTACATGAACATGGTTTTCTCCTGGTTGCCAATCGCACCGGGACTTGCCAGTTGCCGCTCTGCTAGTCCAGGGAGGAATCACCTTCGCGTGGCCGATGGTGAAGAGATGGTGAAGAGGGCGTTTTTCATGCTGATGTATGGAGGTGCCAAGTTTTCTGTCGTAAGATTCACACACCTCAGATCGATGCAGAAACGTAGAGTACTGTCTTTCTTAGGGGGCGAATGTGATTCGGAAGATAAATCTACAGTTAGCAGGCTAGATTACTCCATCAGCAAGCATTTCCTTGATCTGTTATTTAATGAACTTGGCCTTATGTGGTAGGTAACTTCTAAAGGATGTGTAAATAGGCTTCTGCATCGTCAAGTCTATCCGGTGTTCTGTCACAGCTTCAAGATGTCATTAGCAGCATATACCTCGCGCCTTTCGTCTAACAGCCACTGGAATGCAGCTCGGTACGCTGGGGAGACTGCATATGAAATGTCGTCTAGCATAACAGATGGAGCACTGTCACTTGACTTCGCTTCTTTACTATAGGCGGTTCTATGTACAATTGTGCGAAAGCGAATGCGTCTTGCCACAGGTTCAACCACAGTGTTTTGTTCCATGAGCCACGGCATGCCCAAAATGGCGTCCTCCAGCGGCTCTGGTATCACCAAAGCTGTTGTTATGGTTTCTATGTTCCCTGATGCGTACAACAACAGTGGCCTGACCTATCGCTTGGCACTTCAATCCCTCGGTGGCTAACTGAACTGGCTGATTGACTGGTGTGATTACTTCAGAGTGTACAAGTTCCAGCCGAACAAAGCTATGTGATGCTGCGGTGTCTACCAGCTCATAACAGCGGAGATTGTTGACACTGAACAGGATTTTGAGAGAAAGGTTGTGTTTAATATAAATCTGATGTGTCTAGATATTGTTTACATCTGTTCTAGGGTGAACAGGAACATCATGTCCCGTCACCCTGCTAGCCCCTTTCCCAGCTGGGATTGAACAGCATTGCCACCTTGTTTATGGTTTACCAGTTCACTCGGACAGTCCTTGTACCAATGCACCTGGCGGTCCAGGAAAAAAAAAGCACGGAAACCTGGGTGGCTGGCTGTAGTCCAGCGCGCATGGCGATTTTTGAGTATGTACATGGCCCTTAATGTGTCACTCTCATACCTGTCCATCCTTCGGCCTTGTCCCTTACACCTGCTGCATCTCCCTGTGGGCTCTCCAGTGCAGCAGCTGCAGGCCTCCTGGCCATGCCACTCCCACACTGTGCGGACACAGATTTTGAGTATCCCGCTCGAACAGTGCAGCAGCTCTGATGAACTCTTCCAGTTCGTAGGATAGCAGAGGCACGAGCGAGGCACGGAGTTCCAGTCCTGCAGTTTCTGTTATGGCCATGAGCACTTGAAATACACTGAGATGAGATTGATACTTACGGAGCATGTGATACTTCCGCAACACACATGCGGCCAATGGTTCGTCACCCTGGGGCTCCAACGCGAGTCTGGTCTTTACCAGCAATGACATGAAGTGTGCCAGAAACAGACCATGGAACTCGACCCACGGCATCCCGTACCATGTCATGCCTGACCACCACTTACTCAGCATCTTCCCGATGCACTGTGGCCACTCGTCCTCACTCATGCCATACCAGCATATTCGGCTTGTGCAATCGTCGAGGAATGTCTTCGGGTCCTCACTATTTAGTCCAGCGAATGTGGGTAGTGTCTGCAAGAATCGTAGAGTCATCGCAACAGGTGGCCTGCGCTTCGGCCGCCAATGTATAAGGTCCTAGGTTAAAAAATTAAACATGCCCTCAGGCAGAGTAAATTTAGTAACCTGCGGGTGCTGTAGGAGGAAAAATTTTCTAAGTCCAACAAAAACAGATAGTTTGTAAGCACTCATTTATTGACATGCTGAACACAGTGGAGACATTTAGAAACACTTATCTTCAACATTAAATACTGTACACATACTGAACATGGCCCATTATCTTAGTGTCACCAATAATTCCATCCAAACTCACGTATCATGCGTTCACATCGCATGACATCACAACGCGCTTGGCGCACACGTGATTGTCAGCGAAACGGTAATGTTCTGGACTACTGTCACTGTCTTTCGCGGAGCTACCATAGCTGCCAGTTGTAAGACATCTGAAGGAAAGTTACGAAGGCTCAACTGGTTCACAGATGGTTGACGTGTGGCAGCTATGTAGCCGAAACACAAGAATCCACTTCCAACAATGGTCTGGCACTCTTCTACCACAAGGCACTCTGCATAGGTGGCTTTCTCACAGTACTTACATCCAGCACTGTCGCCATGGTTGCTCGGCAGCGCGGATGTCTGCAGACACTCTCTGGAACTCCCGGGATGGCAGCACTGTCTGTCAGTTGGTATGTCATAGTCACAGGACATTTCGCGCTCTCTCGCATGTGTAGCTGATGCACCAGTGTAGCCCTGGTGCTCTTCACAGTTGTGTTGCACCCATCGCATCGAAAGAGTACTTTGAATGTGCTCACTGTTTCTGCTGCTGACAAACACCCTTCGTGAAATCGGGCTGCACATCCTGTACACTGTAGATCGCATGGCCCCTGTTGTAGGCACATCAAGCTGTTGCACACGTTCACCGTAACCTGGTCGCCGAGTTTCAGTTTATCCTTGATTGTCGGGCTTTGCGTTGCGCACAAACATGCAGTTTACATGCAGATGCGAACCTGAGCCCGTCTGGTGGGCGATGCTGATACTAAACAGCCACGTGGGCATAAAATAGTTATAAAGAATTTAAGCGCCTGGGCGTGTACGAATGGCTGGGGTGAGGGGTATCTCTGGGCATAGCTAGTTACATGAAAATGTCCTGCTGAAATATTACGCTATTGATTCACTATTGGTTGAACAAAGAAATGATGGTGCGCAGAGCGACACAGAGAAGACCACCTCTATACGCCGCTAGACGGCAAATGATGAGTCTTTTCCGCCGACTCTGCCAGTGGCGGGAAAAACTCGTCGATTTACATTAAACACTACCTAGTTAAAGGAATGAACACCAGGATGGAACAGTGGATTGCTACCTTTTAAAAGAGTGAGCACAAGGATGGAACAGTGGGCTGCTACCTAGTTGAAAGAGCGAGCACCAGGATGGTACAATGGGACGCTACCTCCAAGTCAAAGCAGGCACCAGGAAGGTGAAAGCAGGGAGGTGAAGGCATTAAACTCAAGCATAGAGTTTCAGTCATTTATTTCCCACTGGGTAAATTCCGGTAGAATTACTTCACTTCGTTGACAAATCACAAACATTATAATATTGAGTCTATACATTTCATTTAAGTGCAGTGTCCTTTAGACAATGCCACATTACCCATTGAATCATTAAAATCATTAAAACAGTATTAAATTTATTTAAGTATATACAGAAAATATGGGGGACTGCAGGCCAGGCAGCAGCCCATTGGAGGTGTGCTCTGCCGCCGCTAAGGCCGTGGATTCGGGATGCCAGCCGGTGGCATAGTTGAAGGTGGTTGTTTGCCACGCGATGTAGATTGGTGATGATCCAGCCCTTAGGACTGCAGATGCTGGCAGGAGTGGTGGGGTCATGTTCTCGCTGGACAGGGAACACTACCCTTCTCATCATCTTTTCACTATGGCTGGCTGTACCTGTGTGTCTGGCACCCGCACTGGCAGTAGTTGGACTGCAAAATCTGAAGTATCTCTCGGCATGCTGTATCCCCAGACATCCTCAACGTCCACTGCCAGTCCATTGAGGAGAGTCGGGGCGGTCGGAGTCCATTCTACAGTGGCTTGTTCTGTGTCTGCAGCTGCTGAAGGAGGCATTGGCCATTGAGCCACCACATTCGCAGCTCCTGGTGCGCCTGACGTGCTCATGGTAGACATGTTGATGCCGAGCATCGTAGTGGCAGGTGTGCTTGTGGAGGTGACTGTCGTTGACGTCTTGTTTGTGATGAAGTTGAGATGTCTCGGCACCCTCTGGTCGTAACGTCTTCTGTAGTGCCTTGGTCCCTGGTGGCTGCTGCCTAGTTCCTACACGAAGACATCTGTTTCGTCAACTTCCATGGGTGTTGATAGCTCAGTATTCATGCTTGGTGGTACTGGGAAATCTCGTGCTCACACTCGTCGTGCCTTCTTCTGGCGTGCCTCGGTCCCTGACAGCTGCACCGCTGCCGAGCTCCAAGACGACGTTAGGTTCGTCGACTTCCATGTGTCCTAGCTTGCCGTTGTTGAGCTCCTCTTTGTAGACTCTCTCCCGATCCCTGGTGGCCAAAATTTCGCCGGGTGTTGGCGGTAGATACTCTGCTTTTGAGAAACTGTGGCTGGATCTATGTGCTTGTCTCAATTAGCAGTGAGTGCATATCAAAGACATTGCATTGTTGATGAGTGTTGGGTCATTGTGGAGGATTAGAAGCCAGCTGTGGGCTGTTCTATCAATGCCCGATAATGAGCCACGTGGTGATGGGAGACCACAGCCCTCCGATTAGCTCTCAGTACGTAAGGGAGAGGAGGGATTTGTGACCCATCGATTAGATCTCCATTGACGCCTGGGATGGGGAATGTGTCCCTTGGATTAATTCTTCTGTGTATGGCTTGAATGATGAAAGACAAGAAGTGATAAATGCGTTCGACATAAGACATGACAATGCAACGAGAAAGTTGACTCTAGTATAAATATTTGCGTGAATAGTAAGATGCAATGAAAGAGAGAAAATATTGTAAGAATAAATGGTTCTAAGATATGAATGGCATAAGAGAGATGTATTGAAAATTGAAACTGCGATATTTATTTGTGGCAATATTTGTGAGGTTTGGGTTAATATTCGGGCATGTGCACTGTTAGGCTAGGTCACCCTGTTGGTGTGGGTTTGGCAAGAATGTTCATTTGTGGACAATAGAAAATATTAGTTGGTAAATCGTCCTTAGTGAAGGGGTCTCAGTCTCTTGTTTTCCTGTGGGTGGTACACCTGTCCACTGAACAGTAGCCTATGGTGATCCCACATGGCGTGGTTGTGCGACCCGTGAGCACGAACATCTTCATGGGGACATCGTTCCTCACCGCTCGCGATTGCCATGGAGACCGATGGCAGTACGGTCACCCAGTAATTGGTTTTGTCACAGTCGTTGTGAGTGCTGGTTGCTTGAATGTATCTGCAATGTGACACAAAGGGTCTGGGGGTTTCTTGACCCAGCCCCCCTTTTGTCCAGCTTTGCATGGCTCCTGTATCACAAGATGGTGGTTGCTCTCATTAAGTCTTGTTAGTTGTGAACATAGAGTAGCAAGCTTGCTAATGTAGCATACCGAGAATTTTTCCACGAACTGATCCCATGCCATCTGGTAATCTGTTCTTGTTTTTCACCCTGCACGAACATCTTCTGTCAGTTGACCACCGACGATGCTGGGCCATTCTGCTACTGGTACATTATTATGTGTTAATCGCAGTATGCCATCTTCAATAAATGCCCTGGGGTACACTGTAAGAAGTCCCTTAAAGTTCGGCAGTGTCTGAATCCTTGCTGGTGTCATTACAGGAAGTGTGGTAGAAGATGCGACTGGGTTCATTTGCTGCGAGGTACATGTTGACTTGAGAGGGGAAGTGTATTTATCTGCGGGATGCTAGATGTGGATGATGGTCGGTGGACAGAATAGTTGGATGGCATATTAACAGCCTCAGACTGTGCTGGTTGGCAAAGGTGCTCTGAAGGAACATGTGTTTCCATTTTGCATAAGCGGGTCCTGCTCTGGTAGCACCCACGTTGGTACAGAGCCCACTCACATGTGGTCATGCACGTTAGGTGACGTCGTTGTTCACACTCGCGACATTGAACAGTATTCCCCTGTAAGCCATCACAATTTTCCCATTGGCATTCAATAGCTACAGGGTGGTGGGTGGCGGCGAATTCGTCTGGAGTTAGGGGTTTGATTTTTACATGGTTATAATATTATTGATACAGCATTGCTTGGATATTAGGTTCCCTGTGTGTGCTGCTATTTTCTCGGCCATACACAATGATGCAGCCGGGAAATACTTATTGCAGTGTACACAGCAAATTAAGTCTTTCTCTAATCCCTTGCCTTGCTGGTGGTTGGGCTGATGTTTTTGCACTTGTGGAGTTCCCCTGTGGTTCCATGTCGGTGTAGGGATAGCAAGGCTAAGTGTAGGTAAGCAATGGCAAATCTTCGCCGATAAATAATACTTCGCGATAGGATCTGCGTCTCTAACCTTTCTGCAGGTAGCACACCTGTCCACTTACCAATGGTCCATGGTGGCTTGATATGGCACAGTTGAACGGAGATGTTCACGGGGGACGTCGGTCCAAAACGCTCGCGTGTTGCCACGGCGGCCGATGGCAATTCGATCGCCCGATGTTTTGAAGTTAACACGGTAGTGTTCAGCCACACTAGTTGCTAAGCCAATTGTCATGCACGGTCGTCACAGGGTTTGTCGGAGGGATGATTCTGAGAGTTAGGATGGGCGCCAGCTGGCCAATTCCCGTTATTCTCGGACCAGCACGAGACTCTTGAAACGTCAGGGACTGGGTCGACCACCAGGCTGTACTCTGTGTGCTGCTGTCTGGAGAGAATGATTGTTAGAACCTATTATGGGCTGGTCCACGAAAAAACACCTGTTGAAAGTGGTTGGAACTGGGCTGTCAGTCACCCAGTACACCATATATACAACTACAATGACCTAAGTAATCCAGATAACAAAAACAATATTGAATGCCGTAGACAGAAGAGAACATACTTATGGAATTTTCTGTGATTTATCTAAGGTTTTCGATTTAGTCCATCACGAGATATTATTGAAAAAACTAAAATATTTTGGGATAACTGATAGAGCTTATAACATATTTGAGTCTTATCTATGTAATCGCAAACAATGTGTACAAGTGAATATAGTACTGTATCATATGAATGGGAAAAAATTAAAAATGGTGTTCCTCAAGGAAGTATATTGGGTAATATACTTTTTCTTATATATTAATGATCTGCCCAATACCATAAAGCATGGAAAACTTACTTTATTTGCTGATGATACTAGTATTATACTTTGTGAAAAAAGTCTAGAGTTGTTAAAACTTAAAAATAAAATAGTCCTTGATTAATTGATGAAATGGTTTGAAGTAAATAAATTGGAACTGAGTGTAGCCAAAACTGAATTTATACGGTTCTTTAACATCGATAAGACGATACTGCAGATCCTAGATGATTACAATAACCATAAAATTCCTGAAACAAATAAAGTTAGATTTTTGAGGTTATGCATTGATAATAGGCATATTCATGTAACCACATTGGAAATAAACTATCATCTATTTGTTCTATGTTAAGAATGCTCGATTGCAGTACTCTCAAAATTGCCTATGCTTACTTTCATGCTGTTATGAAATATGGGTCAGAATAAATAAGTAGTAACCATGTCCGTAGACGAACAGGTCTGGACCCTCGCCTGGAAACTTGGCCCCCTTGTTGTTTAGCTGCAGTTCACCATGTTACCGATACTGCTATACATTTTTGGCGCTGTAATCCGGGCGGTCGAGCTCTAACTCCACCCACTTCCCTCCCACTAAGATAAACAATTTATCTAAATGTATTTTTTTTTATCAATTTATGTAACACTTCCTTCGCTCACAATTTTAAATCATGGCTCCAGAAATCTTTATTTAATTTATAATGTTAACAATGGAAAAAAGTGGGCGGAGTTTGAGTCCGACCGCCCGGATTACAGCTCCAAAAAGTACAGCATTCTCGGTAATTTGACGAACTACAGCCAAAAAACAAGGGAGTCAAGCAAAATACATTGGAAGTTAGGCGAGTGTCCAGACCAGTTATTCTACGACCGTGGTAGTAACAGAAGCAACAAGACGAAATTTTTATCGTACTCATTTTCTCTTTGGATTGTCATGGCTTTGTAGTTCAAAGAAGTTTGGTTAGACTGCAGTTTAGTAGGGCCTATTTTATTATCTGGGAGGAAATTGACATGTAAGTAAAACGTCACATTTGCCACTTCTAAATATGTGAATAAGACACAAAAAAATTACTGTATTCAGACCCGTATTAAACCTCTGCAAGGCCCCTGACATCATCCAGAGAAGAGGCCCATTTGCCGGAATGCACTTACCCCAAACTTAGAACAGGGGTTCGAGGGCCCTCCCCTGCAAAAGTTCGTATTATAAGATGCAAAATGGTGTTGTTTTAGGAGTTTTCTTTAACCAAACTTTTTAATACACTGTTGGAAGAATATGTAATATTTTCTACTGGGCTACACATAATAAACTGTATTACATTAACATAAGTTTAGGTGCGTAATTAAAAAAAAACAGATTTTTACCTCAAGTTTTTTGGAAACCTTTGTGCATTAGCGTCTAAATGGTTGACGTGAGAGAAACGTTCCGTTAAAAAAAGTTATAGAGGATTAAATTTTCTTTAAGAATATATCGCTAGTCGCCAGTTTACCATTGACCATTAAAAATTACACCAATTTAAAAATGTTTTGCCATTTTCACCTAAACATTGACAGACCATTGTTGTGTGTCCTCGAGCTTAAACAATCCTTCTTTTCGCCATCTGCTGTCAATCTGTTATGTATATACATACATATGTACCCACAAGTACATACCATCCAATTTTGGGGGGGGGGGGGAGATGAGAAAATTACGTAAAAAATTTTATTGTTATTTAAAAACCAGGAATAACAAATGTACGTATGAATGTATAAAAGTAGTGAAGTTCATTGTATGTATGAGTACAACTATTTGTGTGAGTGTGTGAGTGGCATTTTGCGTGTTGTTCCAGAAAGGGACAAGAGGCCCGAAATGAAGGCGGAACAGATACCCCCTCCTCCGAACCTTGAAGTGATGACTCATGCCAGGTGGTCGAATGGTCGAGTCTCCCCCTCCCTTCATTATCTAGACTCTCCCATTTCAACCTCCAGTCGACGCCGTCCTTTCCACGTGGTGTGTTTATCAAAGGATTCTTCTTTGCTCATGTTCAACGTTTTTTTATTTTAATTGTTTTCTGTGATGTAATTATGGCTGAGAAGTGTTTAATATGTGATCAAGAGATTGTCAGTGATTTGTGTTTGTCCCTTTGAGTCACTTCAATTGTCAGAGTCAATAAAACTGTCACAACTAGGGATTTGTCTAATAATAAAGTCGTAAAGTGGGGATGTTTGGCTCGTTGGCGATGTTGTGACCTCGCCAAAATGCCTCACACACACACACACACACACACACACACACACATATATATATATATATATATATATATATATATATATATATATATATATATATATATATATATATATATATATATATATATATATATATATATATATATACATATACATATAAGGTAGCTCTGTGGTAGGGTGCTGTCAAAGTAACTCAATGGTTGCGAGTTAAACTCTCGTCTGCTGCAAAAGTGTTTTATTCTTTAAATTTGTTACTTTTTTAATTGTACATAACGAAAATGATGCTGTTTTCTTTAAGTGAATTTACTCAATACATTCAGTAACTATACGCTAAATTCGTTCAACTCCACGACTAATCCGGGCAACGAAGGGTTTGAGGTAGAAAAAACAGGATAGAAGCCAAAATTAGCACTGACGTAATATACTAAAAGTCCTGGGGGTGGGCCTCATTTGTTAGGGGGGAGGGGGTTGAAACGTCCCTTTTTTAGGTTTTTCGTGAATATCTCAAGAACTGTGTATTTTTCGATAAACCAAGCTATTTATTAAATAAAACCTGATAAAATTCTCTACAACATTGATAGTAGACAGTTTTTCGAAACCTACTCTTACTCAGTCAGTAGCAGTTTAAATTTCTCGAGCCTTAAAAATAATATGTTGAACAGATAATAGGCAGTTCTGACAGCTACGAAAGTTACACTTTGGTATCAACTGAAAATGCTAAGAGCGAGAATTCAGAATAGAGAACAATAGACACAGCACTCGACTTACATTTTTCGACGACAGCAGAAACCCAGTTAGGAATAGATAAACTTAGAGTTGAGACTTGCCTTCCAATCGTAGACTCTTTGGTCTTGAATCTTAACACATGCACAGAAGCATGTAAAAGTGTTTTGAAGAATTTTTTATTTCTGGAGGATTTAATTTGATCTTCAAGAAGACCAACTGAAAATTTGTTGTGAAGATTTAGGTCCTGTATACAAAAAAGATGTAAGCAAGTCGGAGCTTGCTGGAGAATACCTACATTAAAAATGTTATCTTACAGGAAATAAAGACAATCTGCAACTTGTACACCTTCACAACGGTTCCGATTGTGCAAATTCTGGACGAGCAGATGGGGGAAAAAAATTGTAATGTGCGAAGAAGATTTGGAAAAAGGTGAGGATGTTGGGTGTCGATCTACTCCCTCAAACAAGTTAAATTTTGCAAGCCATCTATCATCATATGTATAAAATGGATTGTTGCCAGCATTTCCGAATGTGTACATTTCTCTGACAATGTTTTTTATCAATGATGGTGTCGAATGCTTCGGGTGAACGATAATTTTCTAAACGGAAGATTATTAAAAATCTAAAAAATAAAAAAAAAATGTTATGCAATAGGAACAATTAAACAGTTTGAGCATTATCAGTATCGAATGTGATATACTTAGAGCATTAGACTTCAGTGATGTCATCAAAGACTTTGCCTCAAAAATATAGAAAGAAGCCTATATAATATATGTTCTACAATTTTACATAGTGTAAATAATATTGACATTAAGTGCAAGAGGCTAATAACTTTGAAGTAGGCTTTACTGTTTATTTATGGGGGAAGTGAAATTTATTATTAAATATTCGTTAACACTTATTCTTCATTATTTAAATAAAAGTTTGATTTTATTACAACATTCAATTTAAAACTAAATTTTCTTTGTGGAGCGTGGTTATTCAGACTTTTGGTATCCTAATTCGAGTTATGTTACTATTTACTGATTTCAATTTAACCTCAGAATTTAATCAGTAGGAGCTCGCATCATTTAAAAAACCATTATAGGCCTGTTTACTAATGCAAGTATTGATACCATCACAATTTTATTAATAGTTCTATTAACTTTATAATGTAAGACTCGCAGAGTAAAAAATTATTTTCATTGAAAAAACTTTGAAATTGAATTTTTGTGTTACAGGAACCAAGGCCGTAGCCAGAGAGATATTTCGGGGGGGGGGGATTGAAGTTGCAGACTTAAAAGATTCACCGATACCCCTCAAAAAGGCGGGGGGTCCGGGGGCCCTCCCCCGGGAAAATTTTGAATCTGAAGGAGCAAAATGGTGCTATTTAAGCACTTTTCGCATCTAAACATTGGATAAATCACTATCAGGCTTATGCTATACTTTTTTAATGATAACATTTGTATAAGTGAAGAATTTAATTAATATACAAAACACAAAAAAATTTGCATATATATAAATTTCAGTGTTTTTATGTACCTACTAATAAGTTATGTGGTCTCACTCTCAAAGTGTTGTTTTGTTAATATTTTCTTCACTTTTTGCAGACTTCGTACATAAGGCCCAATAATTTTTTTTAATAAGTAAAGTA